>JANHGB010048279.1:0-23095 GCA_026283785.1 Coracopsis vasa
AAAAACCCCAAAATAAAAAAAAAAAACCAAAAAAAACAAAAAAAAAAAAAAAAAAACAAAAAAAAACAACAAAGCAGCTAACTTAATCCTCAAAGTGGATACAACACAAGTGTGTCTTGTGCTGTAAACAGATAACGGGAAAAGTGGTTTAGATCCAAGAAGAGGAAAAAAAAAAAGATCAGTTTTTTTCCATAACATTAACTTCTTATACCTCCCTACATCTGTTTTGTACATCTTGCATACTTTCCAAGCAGTACAAAAATTCATACTCTAATAAACATAGCTGGAAGCCTGCCAGATACTTTTTATCTTCAGCCAACCTTTCAACCTTAACCAGGTATCACCCTTGTTTTGAGGAGTTTAGAAATACTTTAGTCTTTGAAATAACCCTACTTGGTTTAGAAGCCTAAATTGCTCCATAGACAAAGTTCAGGAAAGCCAAATTCCCTCTCTGAGAAACATGATCTGTAGCTATGCTTTGTTCTCCTTATTGAAATAGCATCTCAAGATCTCTGGGTTCAACTCACGTGCTGTCCATCAGGGGTCAGCCTGATTCATATGACAAACCGTCAACAATATCCCTGTACTTACTTCAATGCTACTTCAAAACCGAAGAGACAGTAAGCAGAAAGAAAACAGCTTTTGTCTTTCAGGAGCTTAATTTTTCAGAGACATTAACAACCGGCTGAAAAGGTGGTCAGGGTTCAGAGCTCTACTGCTCGCAGGCAATACTTGCCTATAGGGTTACAGATGCAATTGTGTGAAAAAGCACCACCTAGAGGAGCAGTAAGTAAGTAGACACAGGCTGAATCATGGCTCCTATCCAGGATGGGATGGAAACTGTACAGGTGATGCCCAAAGGGCATGGGATTTAACTCAGGTTCCAGATGCTGAGCAGTAAAACGCAGTCATTCACAGCTGTATAGTGCCTCTTTCAAGAAAGCCGACACAGTTACATTTTTAACTAACTGCACGTGTCTTTGGACACTTGGGGCAATCTGTCTCATATCAACATTTAGAAAGCTTATTCATAAAAATCATTATTTTTTAATCTTAATCACCTCAGTCCTAGTCAGTGGTTTTCCACCTTTGCAATGTTTTCCAGTGGAGGGATAGGACACTGAAAACTTCACAAATGGCAGTACAGCAAACATCACTGGCTCATTTTACCACACTTTCTGAAAGGCTTAGCAGTCACCCAAGGACGTCCAAGAACCTGTGGACAGCTGGCTAAAACCTAGTCGTGCAAGTTTTTTTTCCAGTTCAGAGAAATGACATAGAGGTGACAGCAGCAATTACAGGATGAATGCACTGTTAAGCAGTCTATAATGAGCAAGAGCAGAAAAAGAATAAATTAGAATGAAATTACAAGAAACACTTTGAAAATCAGATTAAATTAATTTGGCATGGAAAATCTTTCATTTCAGTATTCAGAATATTTGTAATGAGTCTTCAAGGAGCAATATTTTAAATATATTTTAATGATTCTTTATGATTACACAATCATGAGCAGTATTTAATAACACTTATACATTATATATTTAAATTAACTGCTTTAAAATACTTATCATAAAGGGGTGTTTGGTTGTTTTTCTGAGAGGTGATATTCTTGGGTTTTGTACCCACACTCCCTCTCCTTGCCGCTCCTCCTAAAAAAAAAATCACGATCCTTCTGCTACTGGGCACTTCAACAAAACTTAAACCAAAAAAAAAAAAGTAAAACAAGGATGTAATAAAATTTTACAGAATCATTGCTTCTTGATTCTAAGTTGTTTCAGTTGCAACACTCCACTGCATGTAGCAGAGCAGAAATCATTGTTATCAAAGCAAAAGCAGCAAAATCCATAAATGCATACCTGTGCAAATAAAAATTTAGAGCAGCATTTCTAGAACCCAACCTCTTTCAGAAACTTGTAGATTTAAGAGTGCAATCAGAGCCACCACAAAAAGCAGCTGATACTCAGGCAGGAGGTAATTTGCACATTTTTAAAATGAGATTTTTCCACACAAACTCTGGAAGTTATAGTCTTAAGAGCAGGTGCACTAAAAGCTTCTGGAGAAATTCCCAGCTCACTGAAGCTTGAAAATGTCCCCAGAGAAATATTCTAAGCAGAAGTGGTTATCCTGGATCACCACATGCAACCCAAGGGCTAGACAGGGCTGTTTATCAGCGCAGAGGAGGCATAATTGCGTCCCTGCCTCCTGCCGTCTCCAATGACGGCAGAGTTTGATGTTCTGCCCACCTATTTTCCAACCAAAGATGCAACTTTTAGCTGTGATAACAGTCAAAAATTCAAGCAGATCTGGGGAAAGGGCACATGCCATTGCTCTCAGTCTTTAAAATACCAAATACCCAAAAAAGAAAATTAAAAAAATTACATTTGGGTAGGGGCATGAACCTCTGGCTGTTATATGCAGGTGGTTAGAGAAGATGCCTATCAAGATTTTGATGATATTATAACATGGAGATTATGGTATTCTCTTCCAGGGTCCACAACAGGAAATCTTGAAGTCACTCATATTATATATCACAAAATAAACTATATTAAATTTACCATCATGTCAATATGCAGCTGTCACTAATCACTTGGTAAAATCTAATAGACAATAATAATATAAAAACAATAACACTACTTCCCCCTTTAAAAACCTGACATCTTCATTTCACTACCTAGAAATTACTGCAATAAATACAATGATTCATATTTTCCAAGGCCAGAAGGATATCACTATAGCCATCTAGTTTGAGCTCCTGCACCATATTGCTGTGAAATGTTATCAAATGACTCTCACATCAAGTCTAGAGCTTCTAGGATTCACCACATGCTCAGCTTCACTTATGCAACATTTATCACTCTTAATATTTCAGAAAGTGTCTTTTGTTCCAGTCTCATTTATTCCTAACTCCAGCTTCTCCATTTTGTAAAGGCTTTTGCTACAAAAGTATGGAGCTCCTTACTACCAGAAATATTGTCTCAAAGTCATTACAGAAAAATTGGTCAAGCTTTTCTTTTCTGAAGTGAACATTTTTTAATTTCTTAGCATAAGAGAAACAGATGTCAAATCAGCCTTGTAGCTGTTTACTGAACATAGCAACTTTCCCAAATCCTCTATAAAGCTCACAGAATTGAGCCACACCATATTTTAAAACTATTTACAGTAAAACAGTGATGCTAATGCTGTTACCCAATATTCTGCTCTCATAGCTGATATGAATGTTTAAGAGCTTATATTTAGAAGTCATAGAAGGTAATGACCCATACCGTTTATTAAATCACAACTCCTCAAAAATACACTTCTATGTTAAGCAAGTATGATACACATCCTACATTCCCAGAAACATGAGCTCACATCATTTAAATATGACTGCAGAACAGAAATGCTCTTTGCAACACCAGTAAAGTATAGCTAAATATCAGCCCAAGTTCCAGATCTTTAATTAGCATACTTGCAGAAATCTCCCAATCTCCCATGTGATTTACCTGAAAATAAATTCACTGTAGAAGAAATTTCATTTGTAATGTAGAATGATAATGTTAACGATAAGAAATGTATAGATAAAAGTTAACTAATTCTTATAAATGTTGCAGTTGAGTTTATTTTATCGAATCCTAGTTATTTGTCTAATCTTGTTGATGTCATCCATACTGAGCTATGAAGAACTTACTAGACACATAAGTAACCCACTAGTATCAAAGATGTCATTCCTTCTAGGTAAGCAGAGAACATAAGACTAATAGCAAGCTCATGTTTTTATGTAATACTGTAATACTTCTATTTCTTATTGATTCCTCCCCTTCTTTAGTGAAATATTAAAAATTATCCATGTCCAACGAAGTTGCATTTGGTCAGTACCCTCCCAAAATAAAAATCCTAAGTAGGGTGTTATGTACAGGTAGGCATCTAAACTAGTGAAAACACAAGTTGGTATTTTCCCACACTGTGTCTGGATTTAAGCATATCCAGACCTCAAATACTGATTAGCTTCACCTTTCAGCAAAACCAGCATCCATCAGTCAGAGGAAAACTATGTGAGATGAATGCCAAAATCACTTTATCCATAGTTCAGAAGGGATGTGAACACTCGCATCTATAGGATGATCAAAGACTTAAAAAACTTCAGAGGTAAGCTTACATGTTCCTAGTCACAACTCAGCAGGTCTGCATATTCTAATTAGGGTACAACACAGGAAAAGGTCAACTTCATAAAATACAAAGAGAATTAATACACAGTGACCTTGCCATTTCCTTTGATTTGATTACATGTACACTGCCAGGACAAGACTTCATGTACTGCACTTTATTCATATCAACTTTGTCAAACATCTCTTGTAGAAAAAGTGTTAATCCCAAGATGCATTTATTCAGACAGAAAACTTACAAATATAATTGTGTGTTAAAGAAGGCCTGGGTGGCTTTTTTCCTGTTGCTTTTTTTATTTCACTATGTCTGTTTCCTACTGACTCTGTATTTATCAATATTGTTCAACCATAATATTAAAATTCCAAGCAAACAGTAGTCCTTGCAGTCTTATTCCTCATAGCAAACTATACAGCAGCTTAGTATGTCTGTGCTTGCTGAAACTTCTTGGCCAAGTTTGTATGTCTGGGTGCCACAAGGCTGGGCTGGCAAACTCACTCATCTACCCTTACAAGCAGGACTCCAGGATCCCAAACACAGAGCCATAGGGACTTTGTGTGGCATCCACTGCCATTTCAGCTCCACAACACAATTCTCTCAGGCGACAAGCAGGCCTCCCCCAAAACACTTTTGGAGAGGTGACATCTAACCACCAGCCAATGCCAAGGCCAAAAAGTGCTTTAGGGGTGGGCCATCACAGAGTCCTTTTATTGAATGGAAAGTTGTATTTATTAAATGGGAACATAAAAATACATATTAATAATGAGATTAGAAGGCTGAAGTCATTCCTCCCTCCCTTTGGGCATGCTGAAGGCTTGTGGCTTTTTTATTATCGGGGGTGTGTGGGGATACAGGCTTGTTTTTAATAACAGCTTCTGTGTTTCTTTTTTCACTGAGAGGCTTCATAGTGACAATCCATTTCAGGGGACTTAATAAGTATTACAAATAGCGTTTTTGTCTTTAAAGTCATAATTTCATGAACAGGGCTCTAAGTAATAATTCTTGTAAGAGCTCTTGGGCAAACTTTGGTGAGTATAACTACACAGTGTACTTAAGTGGTGCTGACCACCACTTTCCTTACTCATGGGAGTACAACTGAGAATGGGGTATTTTACTGGAAAAGATCTGCATTCCTAACAACTGCAGTACTGAAATGCTAACATTCAAGTGCAGCCTTTTCTCATACAGAAGTACCAGCAACTACTGAACTCACTGATCACAGAAGAGAAATTAGAAAAGGGTATTTCTGCAAAGCAGCCCCTTTCTTTTTTCTTCCCCCTGTCAAAAGAAATGTGAAGATACTTCTGATATTTTTTAAGGAAAATAAAGTTGTTGCAGATTTGGGTGTATATGCACATACACATATATAGGTTTGGGTGGCTATATATATATATATACATACACACACACACATACACACGCACAGTAATATCACAAGGTAACACCAGCAGTAGCATTATGCTTCTTTAAAGTTTTATGTTAAAGGTTTTGGTTTTGTAGTGCTTTGGGATTTGTTTCTGGTGTGAATGGGAGTGTTCTTAAGCAATTCACTACCTGAATAGCATGTGGCTTGCAATGAAATGGCCATGAATTCAACAAAAGCCAAACATTCAGCAAGGATTCACACCTTAAGAGGCTCATTTTCAGGTGCAGCCACAAGATACTTAAGCTTCCAGGTAGCCATCAATTTCTGCAATTTGCAATTCAGTACTGCAATGAGTAAATTTCAATACAAACACTGGTCAGGTGAGGAGTAGTTCGTTTATTTTGGTCTTTTATTTGGGGGTTTGAGGTGCAGGAGTTTAAGAGAATTGACTGTCTTTGTACCTAACACAGAGAAGACCCAAAGATAAGCTTTTTCAATTTTCAAGTTATTGGAGTTAATTAGAAAAGGAGGAGGAGGGAGGGGAATCTATTTCCTATGTTTCATGTAAGCCTGTTCCAAATTTTGTTATGCATTATTCTTCCCTTCCCTTAGCCATGATTCAGATTTTGCTTTTTATCAATCTTCTTATTTTTCCTCCACATTTCTAATAACTCTCAATGCTCTTTCGGGTTATTTAACTATTTTCCTCTGTACTGGATCTATCACAGTTCAGTACCTTTACAATTTAATTTATATTCTTCATTTTCTGTGCTATTAACAAACATATTAAACATCAGAACACATACAGCATTATTCCCAGGTTAGGCTTTTCCCAGAGCTCCAGCCTCATCCATTTAGCATTATCCTTTGCTTACAGTTGCCCTGCCAACTCTTAGATTACATAGGAGCATCTCCATCACAGTCAATTTGAATCATTTTGTCAAGTAAGATTTCATGAAATTAAGTATCAAATGCTTTACTGACATCCAAATATATTACATTTACTGTATGCCTTTCATTCACCAGGTTTGTAGTTCTATCAAAAAGGTAATCAAGTTTGATAGGCCTTTCATGCCCTACTTTTAACTTTTGATTTTTTTAGCCAAAACATATTCACCACAGTGTACTTGCAAAACTCAGAACCACTGTACATGTAAAGCTCAAAAGAAACAATTTTGTGGTCCCAGAGGTTCAGCAAACATCACTATGTGAGCATAGGCTGAATTCATTTAAATCTCATCTCCCACATGAGATAACTGACCTCTCATCATGATTCAGCACATACACAAATAAAGCTCAGGTGATTAAGCTGCTTTTGATACAATCTGTACAATTGTATATAACTCCAAAATCCAAATCAGAGAACTGTATGCAATCAACTTCAACACCCACTTGGCTCTGCATCCTGTTAATTCTAGACAACAAATGAGTCCTTTAACCTACAAACACACACCACCCACATTTTTTTCTTCCCAAAGCCAGACATCATGGCTGCTTCTTAGGTCAAGCCATGAGAGGTGGAAGCAAGACACAAATTACGGATGGCTGTTTTCATCTGCTGGCCTCTCTCATTCTTGGCTCCAAAATGAATGATATGATAGCAAGGGAATTGCCCTCACTCAGCTTCCACCTGGAGGCTCCTTTGATTCAAATATAGAGACATACATGCTTATTTTTCAGCCTGTATTTTTCAGGCTGTGAAAACAAGCAGCTACAACCACTGGACAAAAGTCAGAGACTGGCTGCTGCTATGAAGGACTTTCATCAATACATCCCCCTTCCTGCTCCTCAATTACATTAGTAGATACCATCTTATTTTAAAAGAATAAAGAGTAGTTGCATAAATAATACAAACCAAAGCTAATCGCTTCCTGAAAACAACCAACTTTCTATATGAGCAAACCAATTTGGCTTTCAAGTCCAATTAAGTGTGAGGCAGATCCCCAGGTGGGGTGGATGAGTAGATTACAGGGTACAGATTACTGACCCTTCAGGCTATGCTTTTCAATAAAAATGATCAAGTAAAATTATCTATGAGAATACAGTACCCTCTCTTTCTCTAGAGCACTCTGGGTTATCTGTCCCATTCTGTTGGCCTTTAACTTTATACAGATTCCTCCTAAACCATAGACAGTGAGCCTTACTCAACCACAAATTCAATCAGACCAAAATAATAGCCTACTGTGGTATTTTAATTGCTTTTAATGCTGCGAATCTTTCAGTGGCAATTTCTCCTACTACACTGCTAGGTGGGACACATTTTCCCTCTCTGAAGAGCTACTAACACACCAACACAGAACAAGGCAAGTCACTCTTCATGGCATACTTGGCTGTGTGGCTGGGACAGAGCCCTGCACAGTAATGCTCTTGTAACGCTTTTGTGCCACGCTTCCTCACTCTGATTACGGCTTCTTAGCACACTCAGTGCAAGCATTCATGCAATCAGATACTATTCCACTTGAGCACAGGTGGCAGGCTCCAAATCATGATGTCAGGCTTCCTTAGTCCTCACAGTGATAGGCTATATTTGACATCACTGCTAGTGATTTTCTTTGACAGTGCCAACATAGTACACATTACCCTCTGTGCTGCTCACGCATCAGGGTGCAGCATGAGGTAGCTTGTTCCTGGCATTCAAAAAGGGCTTTAACTGACTACTCCAAACTAAACATCCAAAATTCTTTTCACACCAGAAACATTCCAATCTGTCTCAAAGATATAATTCCATTTCTTCTCCTTTTAAAACACTCACTGACAATGCCTTTAAGTTGTTGAAGTACAAGAGATTAAGACTGAAAACAACAAAATATGTTTTCTATACTTGGCATTTGATATGAGGGTTGAATAGAAGTGTAAATCTGGGAGTAGAAAACCTTTGTAAACATACTGCCAGTCATGGTGGGGGAAACAACAAACCACCACCACCCAAACATTTACAAAGGATGTATTGAGTAAGGATGTATTACAAATGGCTGTATTGAGCAGGATTAGTAATATTACAATTAAACTGCATTCATTATAATTCCCTTAAATCACTATGATAATCCCTATTAAATGTAAATAAAAACAATTATTATTTCTAAAGGCTTTAGCATCAGCCTCTGCACATCAGCTGGCTACTGCTAAGCACTTCTGAAAAGTTGAGTGCTCAACAGGGGACAAGCTGAATATAGCTTAAGTCAGAACTATTGTCAGCTACAGAGAGAAACAGTCTATTCAAAATATCCAAAACAAACGGCTGTCTAGCTATACACAAAAGTTGCACTAAAAAGAAAAAAAAAAAAAAAACAGAGAAAACAAGGTTTATCCATTGAAGGGTTTGAATTTCCTGCAGAGATGCAGCATAGATAGTTAAGACAAAAACAACAGGATGCTGATCAATGGTCCCCAGCAGCACAGTAGGAAGGAAGTACAAACCCCTCATCATCTTGGTCTTAATCAGAGTTTGGTACGAGTTGGACTGCACCAGCCTGACACCTCCTCACTGGCACACAGCCACTTCTGTGAATGGAAATGTTGATCTCATTACAGTTTCTAATAAATTATAGTAGACATGTCAATAGATATCAGCACTACTATGACACTGAGAAAGGAAGGGTTGGAAAGCTCTGGTGTCCAAGCAGCCCCTTCTCCCACAGAAGACTTCCCATCACCTCAAAGTAGGTAAATACTGTTAGATGTGGTAATAGCACCACAGATACCAACAGACTCATTCCTGGTTTGATGACAATCAAAAATTTCTATTAGGAAATTAAATCATGCTAAAGAAATAAATCTACCCTAAGAGGTCACTTTATAATTAATAATATTCCAAGCTTTTAAAACATTTTGCAGAGTGAAGTTCTCTAATATAATTATCTCACAGACTGCATTTTATGGCAAACTTGAATTGAGAAGGCAAGTCTGGAATGCCAACAGTGAGACTAGTTTATTATGAAGCTTCAGTAGGTGTTTTATAACAAGTATTGGCAAACGCAGGTAATAAAATGCTACACAGCCTTAAGAAAAAAAATTAATGAAACAATAAGCAGCAAGAAATTAAGATACTGGCATGTATTTTGCTCCAGAAGCAGAAATGACACAATCAATTGTCTCTTAATGCTAGCCTGCTCAGGACTGGGAACACACATGGGACACTGGTACTAGCCTACCTAGTAAGGCAGTTAAAAACCAAGCACCAGCTCCTTCTGCTGCACACTGGACAACCCTTGCCACCCAAATCTTTCCCAGCCCACTCCACTCCTCTTTCCCATCATCCTCTTCTGCCTTCATCCCTGCAACCTGGGGTCCCTCCCTCCCACAGTGTGCTCTCTCCTTCAATACTTGCTCCCTTACTCATCAAAGTTGGCTAGATGCTCACTTTCTTCCCTTCTCAAAATGATTCTGCTCCACCTTCACACAGAGGAATCTGGAATTTTGCTTTTTCTCAGAGAAACATAGCTTAAAACAATTAGCAATCAGCCAAGACTTCAATAAGACTTTAAGTTAAACCTTTAAGAAATTCAAGACAGATAGTCTTCCACTGGAATTCTGTTCCTCCTCCACCCTGTGTTAAAAGACCCTCCACTATTTTGCAATTACAAATAAACCAGAAATAACAAAACTGAAAATATATTTTTCATTCTACAGGAAATCCTGACATCTCAGATAATTTTTTCTAAATCAGATCAAAAGACTAAAACTCTAAGGCTGCTAAGTCATATTTATTTTATGAATGTAAAATAGGAAATCAAAATCTCAAACATGAAATATTAGCTAAATTAGTTTCAAAAAAACCCCATGTTGTAATAAAAATAAAACAGTGCAATATTAAAAATAATGATCTATTATCAGAACAGAAATTAAAACATTTCTTCATCAGAGGACAAACATTCCCACAATGGATTTATACCAAAACTGCTTTTATCTTCTACCATTGCTCTGCAGGCAGAAAGGCAATGTGCATTCTTGGTAAGCTTCAAGGTACTGTCCAGATTTCAGGGCACTCCAATACACCCATAACATTACAGTCACTACACTTAAAATGAATGTCCTTCACCTTGGCCAAATTCAACCTTACCATGATACAACTAAACACCTAAGCTCTGCACATGTAAACACTGATTTTTCTTTCTAGTGCTTATGTCTTAATCCTCCCCATCTAGAGTACTGAGCATGATATTTCCAAATATTCCACGGCAAGAAATTTTAACCCATAACTTCCCACCCGCATCCCATATTTCCTGGCTGATGATTTGAACAACAAGGTATGCTGGAAGTTTGATGGCACAGCTTTCTCTAAGACTGAAACCAGAACAAAATACTTTTCAACACATAGTTATTTTATGTGAAAACTAGCTCTTAATTTTACTACTTCATTGCAGAATTCAAGTTATATACCACTTCCTAGCTATAACAAACTGGGCATTTCTGAGAAAAGCCTCAATGAAAAACAGCATTTTAGGCTCTCTTTAGAGATTTTATTCACTTTTGACCATATCAACCATATTTAAGTTAGAGATCCATCAGAATTAAGCATCCTACTTCAAATGACTATGAGGCCAGGTAATGGCTGCCTACCAGTTCATCAAACACTCAGGCATGCCGGTACTCTCTCCACGTACTCAAATGATGCTCCTTCACACAGAGGAGCTACATACAGTTTGGGCGACAAACGACCCGTGAGCTAGAATCAGAGAAAGCTATCAGGTCACGTAAGTTGCTTCATGACTTGCTGAAGCCTTCTGGCTTCCTTAAAGCAGACTGAAGCGCAACAGCCCACAGAGAAAACGACCAAACTTTATCTCTAAGCTCTGATAACAACATAACAGCCACATGGCTTTGCAGTTAAAGAAAGAAAACTAAAAGGTTTTCAGAGCTTGTTTGTCTCATGGTAGTTTAGATTGCTCTGGACCTCAAGTCACACAGCAAGTCTCTGGTGCAAGTTGGTATACAACTTTAACATTTTTAGGTACTATCAATAGGTTTCAACAACTCTTGAAGATGTGAATGCATTGCTACCCGGAAAACAGATTTGATAAAAGATTATTTTATTTTTAAAAAAAAAAAAAAAAAAGCTTCACAAGTTATTTGCAATGATTGTGGAACGTTTTTCAGTGAAGGTGATAGCAATGTAAGCAATAATATCTTGTTAGTGGCTGACCCAAAAGACACACAAACACCATTTTTTAATACAGAAATTAATACAAAGTGCTGTCTGTTTAGTAGTAATTCACACTGAACTACTGTCACCTAAAGGGAACAATAAAGAACACGTACATATTCTACAACTGAATAAACCAATCTTTGGGATGGCCATGTGTCCCTTGGCCAGGTCAAAGCTCTGATTCTACCAATATGGTTCACAGCAGGAATGCTTATTCAATGGAGATACAGAGTACATGTGCTGGCAATTCACATGTACAGAATCAGACCCCAGAATTATTTTTGTGAGAAGTATTTACACATACTTACCTAACTGTATAAATAAAAATTGTCCCCAGATTTTAAACGATGAACCAGAAGTGCAAAACTACAGTAGTTAAAAAAGGCAATTCTGAAGAAGTGATATTATTAGAGAAATTCCACTGATTTGCAAGGGAGGAAGGGAGAGAAATGAAGCAGTACTACATGCAGAATCTATGGTTTAAAAATGTCATTTCAGAAAAATACTAACTATAATCTGATTCTAATTTTATTTTCTATACTTTAATTTGGTTGAATACATGCTATGAGTATTGTCTATTTAAAAGCTCATGCAACAATTTCCTAAATATCTCATTTGCAATTCTGCTCTATCATTGAAAATTCCTAGTACTGCAGCTGCTAAGTCTGCTAAGTCTGCCTGCTTTTCTGACCACTTGCAGTTACACACAAAAAAATGTGAACTGCTGAATTTCAGTCCACTTCTGCTCAGTTCTCCACCCCTTTTCTTATTCTGGGGTTTAAGGTTATGTAATAGGCTGTGATATAACATCGTAAGATGTAATATAACCAGATACAACACAAAAAATAAAATCTTAGCATAGGTACACAGTGCTGCCAAGGACATTCTGTGGATGCTATTTGTTCTGTCATCATGTCTCCACAGGTTACACTATATATTTGATGAAAATACAAAGAAATTTTTTTAAATGAGGCTTCACTAGCAGAACTATGATCTCTTCTTCTCTGTTTCTTTAATCCCTGAAGATCTTTTTAATAAGCCTCTCCCACAGAAACTGATTAAAATCCACATCTTTCATATCTTTTGATTGCAAGAAATAGCACAAAGTAATTCACAATAAGGTATTAGTAATTATGCTGAAACTAAATTTCAACACACTGTTTCCTTTGATTTATTTATTTCTGGATGTCCATGAACGAGCACAGTAGGTCATTACACTACATTCAGCATCAACAGGAAATCACAGTCCTGTATAAGATTTACTGCACGAGAAGTCTAGTACAAGAACAGAATAAGAAATGAGCTATATGGTTATTATTATTTACAAAAGAAATTACCTTGGTACAATCTGAAATTCACTTAAAAGCATGAATATTTACTACTTGTGATAGGTAAAATCATAACTCCCCCATGTCACGCTTTAGGTAAAAAAATATACAATTCAAAGTTAAAATTAATCATGCGTATTTAGGAGTAGAATAAACTTCTCTGTGGTGGGACATCTCATCTTTCTACTAAAGCATCTATTAAATGTTACTGTGGCTCTTTTGCATAAAATAAGTCATTAGAAATTAGTTTTTAACTTCATGTTTTGCAGTCTGCTTCAGTTTAGAAAAATCCTACAGTCATGTTGGCTGCAGAACAGAATCTGCCAGGCAGCAGCACAGCCTGAGGGAGTGGAGCAAGAGCTCTGCTCACGCTTTGCCAGGACTTGGTAGGAGACTGCCAATGAATTAAAAGGACAAGGTAGGAATGAGCCCTCACTAAACTTGATGACAACAAAATAAAATCTAGCCCTTTGCTGTATCTATTATTTCCCAAGGCCTTCTGAAATCACAATCTCCAAATAGAAGCTACACATATAGAAGAAAGTTACCAAAACCCAGAGTTACAAATCCTCATGAAGTGTAAAAACAGTCTTCTTCCAGAGGAAGATGAATACTATAGCTGACACTCAGATCTGAATGGATGTGCTACCAGAATATCAGGCAGACAGGTCAGAACTGAACACATTCACTCAAAATGCACCATTTACTGCACAATTCTTGTGTATTAATAGCTATGGGAAAAGTACAAGAGAGCAAGTTAACAATAGCAGCATTTCCCTCTATGACCTCCCCCTCTTTGTTCCATAATCAGGTCCAAACTAGTTTCTTCTTCCTGAGCTTCAGAAAAATGTCATCCTGAGGGGCAATCTTTAAGAGGCCTTATTCCTTGTGCAGCTAAACAAACTTCATCAAATAGTAATCAATAAATAATTTAACAGTTTAAGGTTCAAACAAACAAGACTGAAAGTCATAAACTGTAAATACATACAAAGTAAAGCAAAATCATAGGGATTGTTTAACTCAGACTTCCTTGGTTCAACACACATGGATGAATCTCACAGTGGAATCCATTGCTAATTATCTGAAACCAAACAAGAGTTTAATATAGTCCAAGCTGCCCTAACTTCCAGCATTTTATGCCTCGCATAGGACTGCGTGGGCTAGGATAAATTAGTCTATTTCAGTCTGTAGAGTGGGGACTTGTTTCCATTCTCTGGGTCCAAGGTAAACCCTTCAGCATCATTAGGTAGACAGTAGAGAGCTGTATTAACATTATTCCACAACTCCACAAACAACCCAGGGTTATCTGGAGTAAAAAAAAAAAAAAAAAATACCACAGCAAAACAACCCAAACACAATGAAACAAATGACATTTTGGATGTCTGTAGGTAATCACAAGTGAAGTCTATCACAAACACTTCACTAATAGTTTCCCAGTCTCTGATCCTCATTTCCAGCTCCTTCACCCTCAACAGGGAATTCTGTTGTCTTCTCTGACTTTGTGAAAGAAAGGACTTCTGAAGAGGGTCAATTCATGCACATGAAAATGTCACTTGTTAGCACCGTTTTAGCTCAATTTTTGATGAAAAATAGGATTTTGAATAATTCTAACAACTCTGCATCTCCACATTAATTACTCATGGGCAGGGCTGATTGACCAATCATGCCTATCTCCGAAGAGAAGCTCTACAGTATGCTGATGAAGTGTGGTTAACCATTTCTTACAACACAATCAGGACAAAGACCAAAGTGATCCCCATCTTGGTGACACTGCCTCATATTTAAGAGAATGGTAGATTCTATCTGATTCCTGGTAAACCTCTGTACAAAAAACAACCTGCTTCATTTTCAGGTGGCATGACATTTTAAGCATGTAAAAATGATATTTCTTTCCATGCTTAATTAATACTGGCAAATACTTTGAGTGGATTCATTTGCTAATAGCTGATTTCAAAGTGATTGTCATGCAATTCAAAAGGTGATAAACAACAGTGTCTTGTTATCAATATTGACCTGCTGTACAAAGTATTTATGCACAGTTATCCACATGATCGTTCCTATTTAATATTTGACTTCTCATTTGAGACTACCAGTCAAGTTGTCAGGATCACAAGGTTTGCACAGGTGTCATGTAAAAAAACCTAACAAGTAGGATAAAATATCTTACAGGCCACCTAACTGCTTATCAGGTGGCTAAAATTTGATCAAATAGAGAACCTACTCCACAGTAGGTTACAGGTTTCAATCTCATTAACAGTCTCCTGGAGCAGCCCCTTAGTAAAGAAACATTAGTTTCTTTAGTGCCCGGTTTCTCAAATAGTTCTGTCACTGAGCAGGGTATTTCTATCAGCATTACGCGAGGCTGAAATAACCCTGTGAGGGAGAAACCAGAAAGAAAACAAGGCCAAACTCAATGGGGCCTGCAAAAGAAGCTGCACACTTATTATGAATAAAATTCTCTACTAATGCGTTTCCAAGTCTCCATAAAATCCCAATATTTGGCAAAAAGCATTCTATGACACATTTTAGCATCCTCTGGCATAAATTGTCATGCTTTAATTAAACACAAAATGCAAATCACATCCTCAGGAGATGATGCCTCTGTTTCTCTTTCAGTAAGCCAGTATGGAAATCAACCACAGCAGTAATGCAGCACAGAGACCAGGGCAACTGTGCACCTCATAGGGCTGTTTCCCAAACACTACTCCAAAGGACAACTCCTGAAGTGTTACTGGAAACACACTCAAAAGCCAAGCTCCCTGTTGACAGAAAAGAAGCCATCCGTCTCTGCTATTGTCTTCCTGATTGGTAGGCTACATGCACTGGCAAACACAAGACAGCTTGATTAGCTAAGCTAGTCCTGCACGCATTTAATTGCATGCAGCCAGCTTGCTGCCCTGGACTTCAAGAGAGCAGACTTTGGCCTCTTCAGGGATCTGCTGAGTAGAGAGGATAAAACTGTGAAGGAAAGAGGGGCCCAAGACAGCTGCTTAATATTCAAGGATCACTTCCAACCAAGCTCAAGAGTGATGCATCCCAACAAAGAGGAAGTCAGGCAAAAACGCCAGAAGGCCAGCATGGATGAACAATGAGCTCCTGGACAAGCTCCAGCACAGAAAGGAAACCTACACAGGGTGAAAGCAAGCACAGTTAGCCATGGAAGAATAGAAATAAATTGTGCAAGAAGCCAGGGATCAGGTTAGGAAAGCTAAAACCCCAACAGAATTAAGTCTGGCCAGGGATGCCAAGGGCAACAACAAAAGCTTCACCAGTGATAGAAGGAGACTAGGGAAAATGCAGGCTGTCTTCAGAAGTCCATGGAGCAGATCCTCCTGAAATAACGCTAAGGCACATGGAAAATAAGGAAGTGATTGGTGGCAGCCAACATGGCTTCACTAACGGCAAATCACACCCAACAAATTTGGTGGCCTTCTGCAATGGGGATACAGCATTGCTGGGTATAGGAAGAGCAACTGACATTGCCAAGACTTGTGCAAAGCATTTGACATTGTCCCACACAGCATCCTTGTCTCCAAAGTGGATGGACACAAATTTGATGGATGGACCACTCGGTGGATAAGAAAATGGCTGGATGGTTGTACTCAAAGAGTTGAGGTCAACAGCTCCATGTCCAAGTGGAGACCAGTGATGAGTAGTGTTCCTACAATACAGCGTACAACAGGCTGTGTTGGGACCAGTGCTGTTTAACATCTTTGTCGGCAACAAGGACAATGGGATCCAGTGCACCCTCAGCAGGTTTGCCTATGACACCAAGCTGTGCGGTGCAGTCAAGGGATGCCATCCAGATCAACCTTAGCAGGCTTGAGAAATGGGCCTGTGTAATCCTCATGTAGTCCAATAAGACCAAGTGCAAGATCCTGCACCTAGGTCAGGACAACCCTAAACACAAATACAGGTTGGGCAGAGACTGGATTCAGAGCAGCTCTGAGGAGAAAGACTTGAGGGCATTGATTGACAAAAAGCTCAACAGGACCAGGCAATGTGCACTTGCAGCCAAGAAAGTCAACCGTATGCTGGGCTGCATCAGTAGAAGTGGGACCAGCAGGTCAAGGGAGGTGATTACCCCCCTCTACTTTTCTCTCATGAGACCCCACCTGGAGTACTGCACTCAGCTCTGGGGCTCCCAACACAAGAAGGACATGGACCTGTTGCAGTGAGTCCAGAGGAGGACCCCAAAGATGATCAGAGAGCAGAAGCACCTCTCCTGTGAAGACAGGCTGAGAGGATTGGGCTTGTTCAACCTGGACATTAGGCTTCAGAGACTTTATGGCAGCCTTCCAAGGGTGCCTACACGAAAACTGGAGGGGAACTTTTTACAAGGGATCTAGGGTAGAGGTGATAGTTTTGAAATGAAAAAGGGTAGATTTAGGCTAGATATGAACAATTTTTTTATGATGTGGGTGGTGAGGCATTGGAAAAGGTTGCCCAGAGAAGTTTTGGCTGCCCCATCCCTGGAAGTGTTCAAGGCCAGGTTAGACGGGCTTTTGAGCAACCTGGTCTAGTGCAAGTTGTCCCTGACCATGGCAGGGGAAGTGGAACTAGATGATCTTTAAGGTCCCTTCCAAACCAAACCATTCTACAATTCATTGCCTTCAACTCCAAGGGAAAAAAATCCATAATCTGAGGCCATTTCCACACTGCAGTTCCACGTGGGAAGGCCCCCACTAACCCTGGGGAACTATAGGAGCTATCCTGCATAGCGTGAATAACAGGCAACACTTTGTTCATCTACTGCTTAAAAGAACCTTTAGTAGTCATCACCATGTAGGAAATGCACTTGCATGTAAAACCATTTTTTCTCGTGACTGACTACCTCTCTATAGGGAAGCCAGAAAAAATATAGATGCATTATGGAAACCAAAATCCTGCTGGCAGAGAAATACTGTATACTTCCAAGTATCATATCAAGATAGTTAATATATCTTCATTTTCTCTCTCCTTCAAATCTACCAGCTCAGGGAAGTCAGACATGTTTCTATAATAAATGAAACCTAAGAATAGAACAAAAATTTCATTTAATTTATTATATATAAAAACAACCAGAATTTTTCCAAGGCTGTTTAAAAAAAACCAAAAAGAAAATATCACTATATATACAGGCAAGAATACATATATACGTAGGCAAAAATTTTTATGTACCACTTAGGAAAGTATCTCTTTTAACAACAGCTAATTCAAATATCAGAGTGTAAGTGTACAACACACTACCCACAGGACTGGAAATCCAGAGTCCTCTTCAACTTCAACAGTGATTTCTGACACCTAGGAACTCTCTACAACAGCAGGAAAAGTCTTCAGGAGTCTTTCATAGGAAAAGAGTTTGTCCAAAATGACTGAGTATGAAAGGTACAGCTCATCCTACAGCCCACACTGTGGAAAACAGATAAGCAAACACAGAGTATACATATATTTTAAAATATGTGCAGCACTGTATTCTAGCGTGCATTTACTCTTTCTATTAAAAAAAAAAAAAAAGCAAGGAATATCCACTCCACATCCACATGCATCTTTCTAGACAGACTGCTACTCAAAATCAGTATTATGTCCTGTAGAGCTACAACAAACCTGATAACATCCCTAACTCCCCTGTCATCACCAGGAATTATTTTTTAACCAAGATTGTGTATTCTGGGCTCTGCATGATTTACCCGAATCCATCTTTTTACAATGTGCCCTTGTATACAAGGGCTTCTACAAGTGTACCAGCAGTAAAAGTATGATTAGGGAAAACATGGGGCCACTGCTGAATCAGATGGGTGTCCTGGTAATAGAAGGCCCCTCCACTCAATCCTAGTGAGGCCACATCTGGAGTATTGTGTCCAGTCCTGGGCTCCTCAGTACAAGAAAGACAAGGAGCTACTGGAGAGGGTCCAGCAGCCAGCCACAAAGACAACTGAGGTCTGGAGCATCTCTCTTATGAAAAGAGACTGTGGGAGCGGGACCTGTTTAGTCTAGAGGAAAGGAGACTGAAAGGATCTCATTAATGCATATTAATATCTCAAAGGCAGATGCCAGGAGGGTGGTGCCAGACTCTTTTCAGTGGCGCCCAGCAACAGGACAAGGAGCAATGGCCATAAACTGAAACACAGAAAGTTTCACCTCAACATGAGGAAGAACTTCTTTACTTTGAACTTCAACCTTGAGGGTGGCAAAGCACTGGAACAGGCTGCCCAGGGTGGTTGTGGAGTCTCCCTCTCTGAAGGCATTCAAAAACCACCTGGATGCATTCCTCCATAACCTGCTGTAACCCTGCCTTGGCAGGAGGGGTTGGAGCAGAGGATCTCCAGAAGTACCTTCCAACCTTAACAGTTCTGTGACTCTGATCTCTCAGGGTGGTTGGTGCCACAAGGTAATTCAGAGTATGAACCAGCGTAGTCATCTTTCAGACCTAGTTAAACCTGCTTAAATATTTATTGCACTGAAACATTTCACTGATGCTGCGCAATGTTTCCTTGGCCAAGAGAGACAATGCAGTACTGTAGCTTGTAAATGGAGAGCGAGGGAAACACAAACTCTGAAGTATTTATTTCACAGGGAAAATAATCTCCTCTAGGCAAAATAAATAGCTGTGAAATGTTTGATGTCTTTCATCTTAAGTGGGAGAAACAAAGACACTTTCCATTAGATATTATACAGGGTTCAAATGTTGAGGAAATCATATATCTCAAGTTCAACCTTTAATAAAAAAATCATGAACATTTATTATTAATGATCTTTACTGACAAATATCTTCATCTAAAATTCTTAACTGATAGGGACTTTTCAGAAATTTTTTCACAGGGCAGTAAGAGGAATATTTCACTCAGGCATCTGTGCCTGTGTGCTCCTTCCTTCTCACTGGGGAAAAGATTATACAGTTTAAGTAAAATACAGAATAAAGACTCTGTTTATACAGGCATGACTATGAATGCTAAATAAGTGGGGGGATGCTCTGAAGCTGGTGAAGTTCTTGGAATTTCTACAGTAGCCATACAACATACATAACAGCAGCCCAATATTAATGAGCCAAAGAGACTGGAGTGACTACATGTCAGAGGTTTTTTTAATGACTAGGCAACAGAACTATTCTTCAGGTCAAGATTCTATTCAGGCTAAGAATCAGAAAAAAAATAATATTCATTTCTTTGTTGATGTGATTTTGGGCAATGCTGAGCCTGAAGCTGTTGTGGATTTAGTAAAATTGCAGCTACTCTGCTCCTCAGGGACAGGACACGCAACAGCAGCAACCTCATCTAGAGACAATAAATTTCAGATCCTGTCTGTAAATCCTTTGGCCTTATAAGGCAAAAATTTTTAATAAGAAATAAAATCACTTCACACCCTTCTTAGGTTTCTTTTTTTTTCACCTTCACTGAGGCCTTAATCCCCTGGAAAACAGGACCACCAAATTACTCTAAACAGAAATATTTGCAAATGCTATTGTTCAGGCACTCCACTATTAGAAACAAGAATGTGTCTTCTCCAAGCATATCCAAAATCTCTTTCGGGTAATTATCAACACAACTCCACTCTAGTGAGTCATCTAAAAAGACCAGCTTCATTTCAAAATGCAAATGCTGATTCCAAACAACATGACTGCACTAACATTGTTACACATATAGAATCATAGAATAGTTAGGGTTGGAAAGGACCTTAAGATGATCTAGTTCCAACTCCTCTGCCATGGGCAGGGACACCTCACACTAAACCATGTCACCCAAGGCTCTGTCCAACCTGGCCTTGAACACTGCCAGCGATGGAGCATTTACCACTTCTATGGGCAATCTGCTTTCTGAAGCACAGGTATAGTTGTTGAGAAGGAGGAGAAGAAACTGATATCTTACTCTTGGCTTTCTTAAGGCCTTGTCTGTGGCTGAGCTTTAGACTGCAACCTTTCTGCTGTTAACTGACAATGTTGGTTGCTGTTTTCACAGCAGGCACATATGGGATGAGAAGGAAGCTGTGTGGAAGGAAAGCTTGCTCTCCTTTCTTTCCTTTCCACTGTACCAGTGAGGCTTCCAGAAGACTTTAAGCTCTGGGAGATGGGTCTCCTGCATGCACTCAACATATCCACTCTCAAGCTTTTGTGACTGTTTCCCCCCTCCCCTCCACTTAGGATGTGGTTGGCAATAACCACAAATAGGTAGATCCGGTGTGCTGAAGAGCCCAAGAACCTCATCCTGAGCTGGTGAGGGGTTAGCATGATTTCCCCCCCAGCTTTCTCAAAGCGCTGACTTGTGCTGCAGTGCTTTCCTGTGGTGCTTTTTGGTCCTTTGAGCCAGAGCAGTATCTACTGAAGATAAAACAGTGCGAGTCTTGTGTCTTATATTGGGCTGTAGTCAAACCATGACTTCATTTAAAGCACCGAGTCCCATCTGTCTTGCCTTAGAAGAAAGCTGCTGCTGGTTGGTATCTGCTGAGGCAGCTTTTGGGGTTTTCTGTTATACCTTTTCAGGTCTAACCTCTCATCTCTGCTTGCTTTGACTCAAAGGCTTCAGAGGCATTGAAGAAAACCTCAAGCTTCTGTGGATCCTGTCTAATTTTAACTGCCTGACACCAAGACGCTTGGTGGTTTAGGATCAGCCAAATTGCACACTCCTCTTAATGCGTTCTGTTGAGAAAGTGGCACCCCACCACCTGCAAATGGAGCTTGTCCACCCAGCCTAGGTAATAAAGGACACTGGGATAGAAGGTGCCAGTGATTCAGATGCAGGATTAGAAGCAAGATCTATGCTGAGATCACCCAAAAAGGCTTCTTTTCTTTCTTCTTTCACTCTGAACCTGTGATTACAGTAGTAGCAACCTTGACTTGCATGAAGTTTGTTTCTCCCCTAGGTACACTATAAAGCACTGTGAGGGGATGTTGAAGCACGTTGGAGATAAGAGCAAACAAGAATACTCAGTGTTCAAAACCATGCTCTGGAGGAGAAGCCTGATGGAGACAGAGGGAAAAGCACAACGATGTCAGGTGGAGAGTGGCTCGGTGGTGGGTTTCATGGTTTTAGTCCTATCAATTACTCTTGCAAACCCAAGCAGGTTGGCAGCAGAGAGGGGAAAGAGAATCCTTTCCTTCTTGGTGCCTTCAGCCACCGCCACGCAGCTGCATGCTGTGGCTTTGCATCTCACTGAGCTGGCGAAGGGGAATGATGCTGAGCTCTGTTGTTTCCACGTTTTCATAGCTACAAGTGGAAAGGAAGGAAATGAAGGAAAGGAAGTGACCTGGGGTGAAGGTTCAGCTCCCCTGGCTGCATGTGCAGGGGGAGGAAGATACATCCATGTCCTAACAGCATCCACATCTGCCTTACAGCAAGGCTATGAATGCCCATAGATCTGCTTCTGCTTGCTCCCTAACTGCTTTATCGCTGTCTTGTCTATTTTATCCTTGCAATTGCAGGTGCAAAGCATGCTTTTTCTGACAGCCCTTGGTATGCATCACCTATCATCAGTTGTTCATGAAATAACAAGGGTAGATGATGCCTGGTTTGGTTTCACTGTGGTCTCTGGTGAGCAAGCACCTTCCTCAGAAACACAACCATCCGGTTGTACATGTCATAGAAGTATAATGGCACTGAGTTTGACTGGGTCCATTGAGCCCTGTATCCTCTTTTGGATGTGAACGTATCTGACCATCTCCTGAGCTTCAACACCTTAAATGTTCAGGTGAATTTTTGGTTGTTGGTTTGCTGTTTCTTGCTAAGTTGAGCTGCAATTTCAGTGCTTTTAAGCTCTTTTCAGTGGAAGAGACTCAGCTTTAACTGCAGATTCAGCTGCTTGCTCATCGTGACTCAGTATGCGAGAAAACCAGCCCCAAACTCTTAAAGCTCACACTCTGGAATGCAAACTGGTGTAGAGTAATTGAGACCATTTAAAAGCATCAGCTCTCTTTGAGCAACCTTGGTCTGTGCTTCACAGTGTGTTTGATTTGGGGGGTTACTCACTTGTTGTCAGGCTGTATGCATTTTGATGCAAAAATGGGATGCTTGTTTGACTTGGGAATCACAGAATGGTTTAGGTTGAAAAAGGACCTTAAGCTCATCCAGTTCCAACCCCCTGCCATGGGCAGGGACACCTCACACTAGACCAGGTTGCTCCAAGCCCCATCCAACCTGGCCTTGA
>JANHGB010048281.1:0-10347 GCA_026283785.1 Coracopsis vasa
CTTGGAGCAACCTGCTCTAGTGGAAGGTGTCCCTGCCCATGGCAGGGGTTGGAACTGGATGAGCTTTAAGGTCCCTTTTGACCCAAAACAGTCTGGGGTTCTATGATTCTATAACAATTCCGCCAGCTGAGGTAGTGAAAATCTCCACAGTACCTTATTCAAATGCAGCTTTTGATGGTTGATGTGAAGATGAGCTCCTTAAAAGTTAAACCAGATCTGCCCTTTTCTCTTAGTCTACTGTGCAAAGACCCCTCCTGCAATGGCTCAGGAGCAGGAGGTCTCCTTCCCAATGCTGGCAGCAATTGGGGTGAATCACGAGATATGGCTATTCTTAACATCTATATACACCTGTGTTATTAACTGCTCATAAAACTATACAGCCCTTTTAAAACATCCAGCTACAGTTATTCAATTCTCTTGCCTTGTACAATAAAAATGAGATGGGAGAGGACGTAAAACCCCTCTGCAGGAGTCAGCCCCACAAATACGTATCTCACAGGGCTCCTGAGCTCCTGTGGTGCTCAGCATCACTGGACATTGAACCAACATCCCCTGAATAAGCCCCTTTTGATTCATTCTAAGAAGAAAGATGTCATATAATCCAGTAGCACTGGTCAGTGTTAGCAGTAGCAGCTCATCCTCATAGCCAAGCCTGCACTGCACTAACACCAACCCGTCAGCATCCGCCTGGTTTAGTTCCAGACAAAACGACTTGCTTGCTATCCAATCTGGCATGCTGGCAGTGCAGGAATGCAAACAGCCCTTTGTGTTCACCTGCAGCTTTATTCCCTTCATCAATAATTGCTAAACAGACAAGGGAAATTTTTCATACATTCATTCTGGAATTATATCACAGCGGTGCTGTTGTTTGATCAAAATTGCTAAATGTTGTCTGTAACTTGGAGCAGCATAAACATTCCAGTCTGAAAATTACACTTATGCCTCATCCTAACTTGAGGAATTCCAACAGCTACTTGGGAGACAAGTCATACTCACCGTATTGCTTGCAAGTTGTCCAAAAATGGTCGACCAACCTATTCCAATTCCATCAAAAGTGGTGACAAAATGTGCAGGGCTCTTTGGAGCATGCTGCTGCAATGCAAAATTTTCCATAGCTGAGACTTCCAGACCCAAACAGTTACTCAAAATAAAGAGGCTGCTTGAATACATTAACAAGACTGAACATGGGACTATCAGTTTTATCCATGTCTCTTTAGACCCATAGTATCCTCAATACCACTGCTGCCAGGGGCATAGCCATGGGAAGAGGCCGTCCATCAGTCCTACTTCTACCAGAAGTCTGCCAAGCTGATGGTAGTGGGTGCTGATGGGGAGCCTCCAACATTGTGCAGCTTGGCTCCAAGGGATAAGTTGCTTGTTTCTTTGGAGTTTTCTCCAATCTCAAAGCCATTGGAGCTCCACATAAGTTCCTTATACATTTTGCCAAGAATTCAGATCCAAACCCTTGTATCTGGCCCAGCTCCAGTTTTTAAGAGAGCATTGCAAGTAGAGAGCAGGGAGTTAGAAGAGAAAGAGAAATGATTAGGAGGACGATTAGGAAAGAAGGGTAAATACGGAGCGCGGAAGAGAGGTGACACAGAAGAGAATAAAGTTATTTCTCCAACAAGAGACTAATCAGGAAGGACTTCAAGGAAGTGCAAGTTCACATGATTAGAATAACAGCAGTCAAATTCAGCAGGAGAATTTAAGCAAGATTTTCGAATAGGGATGGATGGATGGATGGATGGATGGATGGATGGATGGATGGATGGAAGGAAGGAAAGTAAAGAAAAGAAAGACAGGTTTGGCTTCAAAGGGTAAGGGAAAACGGCAGATATAGCACAAAGACGAAGAAAAAAACCAAGTGAGAGAGCCTAAGTGCAGGGGAGATGAAGAGTCAGGACTAAGGCGACACTGAAGTTACAAGTCTGTGAATTTAGTAAAGTTACAACCTCTGACAAACTGTTAGGAGGGAAGAACACAGCTTTGTTCCAGAGAAACCAAATCTGAGATAACAGCAAGACATTTGCGAGGAAAACAGAGCTGAGGGAGGGAGCTGGAGATGATAGACGGCAGAAGGAATAAATTGGGCAACACATAAAAAGGCCTTGGGCTCTGTAGCATTAAACCCTGTCTTCTTGGGGGTGCTCACAATGAAGTAGTGACTGCATCCTTCTGTTTTTCTTAGTGACCAAGAGCTTGAGCAACCTGCTCTAGTGGAAGGTGTCCCTGCCCATGGCAGGAGGCTGGAACTGGATGAGCTTTAGGGTCCCTTCCAACCCAAACCAGTCTGGGATTCTGTGAAAGCAGGTTTAAGGTGTTTGGCTTGTCAAGTCCTCTTCTCAAACACACAGAAGCCAGCAAAAAGCAGTAACACCACTGGATTGTGCAGGAAATGCAGCTCAAGAGCAATAAACCCCAATCTATCTGCATGTGCCAACACACACAAACTTTACCAGTAGCTGGTAAAAGCAGTTCTCTTCCTCTTATACATGGGAAGTTGCAGGACCCAAATCAAGACACGGATACAATGGCTGATGTGCTAAATAGCAGTTGTTCATAATGGGTTCCTGCGGACACCCACTCATAGCACGTTCTGATGTTTAATGTTCACAAGCCATTAGATACATGTATATTTATGGTTTGATAATCAGCTGTCATTAACAGATGAGTAAACAACATAATGTTCATATTTAGGAGGAATATGCAAACTAAAGAGAAACTGCCAACTCCTAAGAACATTTATTTTCTCTACACTTAATGGAGGGAAAGGAGGAGGAAATACTCTGTCTGTAAATTAATTATGGGATATTGGCAATGCCTCCACTGCTGTACAACTGTAATTATCTCATCTCAGTGCGTGGGACTGTAGTCATGCATCCCCAGCTATTCACATCCACAGGAGATAAGAATATACCCATCAGTCTACATTTCCCAAGTTAAATCGTTTTTGCTGTCTCTTTGAACTCAGAAGAGCAGGGAAATCGTGATCTTTTCAACCAAGATGATGAGGCCTTCTGCCCTCCTCCCTTTTGGAAATCAAATATGTTTCAAACTTCAGGAAGCGGTGGAAACTTCTGCCCATGGGAAACACCATGTAAGTAGAGTTGCTTGACTTGAATGGAGGTTTCATGAAGTTCTGAAGATCTCTTCTTTTTTCCTACATATTTGCTGTTTCCCATCAACTATGAGCATAGAAAACAACGAAAACACATTATCAGCCCCTCAACAGGTGTATAGAATCATAGAATCCCTGCATGGTTTATATTGGAAGGGAGCTTAAAGCTCATCCGGTTCCAACTCCCTGCCACAGGCAGGGACACCTTCCACTAGACCAGGTTGCTCCAAGCGCCGTCCAACCTGGACTTGAGATGAATATGCCCCTGAGATGAATATTGTCCAATGTAGTTGTCACTCCCCGGAAATACCTTTAACAACCCCTGAGAGTGCCTTGCATTCAAAGACACCTTATGAAAGACCTTATCTCTTACAGATGAGGGAAACTGAGGCACAAAGAAGGATGGGATCAGGCAAAAGAAGTAGAAGAATAAAGAAGGAGCAGGTCTGGAAAGAATGAATTTTCAACAGTGAGAAGACACTTTACTAGGCATGGCTGAGAGAGCTGGGAGAAATAAAAAGGCATCTAGCTATGGATGAGGCTGGAAGCAGTCTGGTCTCCTGACTGTCATCTCCCCTCTCTCCTACCATGTGCTTGCAATACAGTACGCATCTTTCTAACACATATGGATGTTTGACAAACAGCAGATCAACATGAACAGTAGTTTCCTGGACAATGTAACCAACTTTCCCTTTAGCTGATTCTTCCCCTGCTTTATGAAATCAGACCATTTTGCAATCCATTTTGTAGATGGAAACAGATCATGTACAGATGCAACAACTTGGCATGGTATCACACCGGCGCCTTCAGTGTGGGACAGCAGAGCCTCTCCAGCTGCTAAGCATCAGTCCCTTCAGCTGAACCCAAGTCACTAATCTGGTGCTTCCTCCTGCCCATAGCCAGGCTTATTGGGGGGGATTATCTCGTTGTCCAGGGGTAATTTTCTCAGATAAATGGGTCAAAGCCTGTGCTGGCTCCCCTCCTGCAGCCCTGCTGAGTTCAATGGCTTTGCTCAGAGCACAGGCTGGTTCCTCATTTCCATCTAGATCCTTGTGCTGTGGCTGAATAACTGGAAGTGGCAGGTGAAGCCGAAGGTTTTGGCTTTGCTTTTTGTGAAGAAGAGAGGAGTGCAGCAGAACAACATATGGTACACTGCTTGCCTAAAAATGATTTAGTGGGGAACTATCGCTTCGTTTCTGTCTCTCTGCAACCACATACACTAACGTAGTGGTGTAACTATTCATCTAATAAACTGCTAATATTTATTATTAATTGAACCATTTAATCTAACAGTGGATTAGGGGAAGGCAAATGTAGGACTTAATGACTCTGCTGATTGGTATAAATTTTAACAGGGAGCACAGGCCGTGTAATATAAATTGTGTTCCTGCTGATGATAAATACCTTGTAGCTGGAAGAAACTGTGCTCAAGCAGAACTTGCTCTGGCTATCAAGAGGTGTTTTGTTCCTGTTGTTTTAGTGAACACTGTGGGACTCAGCTCCAAAAGATGAGGCCACTGTGCATCACCAGTGGTTTATGATACTAACAGCAACAAAAGTGGTTATTAGTAATGTCTGCTTAACATTAGAGGTCATCTTCCATCCAGAAGAGACTGAATGGATGGTATAGTGCTGCTGCAGTGATAAACTGAAGTGCAGTATCACAAACAGAAATTATCTTGCACTTCTAACCAAATCCCTGTGTTGTCTGCAAATCCATCATTGCCAGGGCTATCTCCAGCCCACCCACCACTGCCAACAGCTCCAAAGTCCTGGTTTTCTATAACTGGAAGCAAGCATGCACCCACATCTTATGGCAGACAAATACTTGCTTAGTGCTAAATCTTTTTTCCCAGACACTGGTGCATGGGAATTAAAGAATATTTCAGTTAGAACTGGAGAGATGCTTCAGCTATTAAGCCTTTGCTGTCCAAAGCAATGCCTGTATCCTGCAGGGAAATTAATGAAAAAGTCCAAACTTCCTAAAGGGACGTATCTTGCTCTAAGGCCTTGGAGGACCTGAGATCTTAGACTTTATCATTGTGACATTATGGGCTTTAGACAAGCTATTTTTAGAGGTTTCTTTAAAATTTGATCAGTTATAATTTTCCCTTTATGGTTATAATTTTCCCTTTCAGATGAGCTCTATAGCTAATAGAATAACTCTTGGAAACATGGCAGCACCCTTTCTAAGCGTGTGTGTGGTGCATGAAAAATATTCCTCATTTAAAAATATTCTTTCAAACATTTGCAACTTAATCTTTTTAATTTCATGTATTTTTTGGTTACACACAGGACATATGGTGATGTTATGCGGCTCACAGGCATTTGATCTTGCATAAGTTATTGCAGCAGATCCAAAATCCATGCTACAAAAATGCTGATGCCACCTTCCAGGTCTGCTGAACATCAAAGGCATGTCACTATTCCTGGCTATCCCACCTTAGGTCTCCATGAGGCATGATGCTAGCAGAAAGAGTCTGGTTCGGTCTATGTGTCTTAGTGCCAGCAGAGACCAAAGCACGGAGGTCATCTTCTATTTTGTGTGTCCCTCCACTAATTTGCTCTCCATTTTCTGCAGCTGAAGGAAACTTGCCCTGTGCTTCTGCTGTGAAAGCAAGGATGCGTTAATGAAACTGGAAACTTATCTTGCCTTATCTAGGAAATCTATTTTCTTCCATCTGCTTCTGGCAAGTGGGCTGGAGAAAAGCTGTTTCGTACCCTCATGGCCTCTGGAGGTCAATGGAAGAGGGAAATGGAAGGAGCAAAAAACTGAGGACTGAATTAGGAGGAAAGAAAGAATTGGTGGGAAAATTAAATCGAAGTGGAAAGAAAGAAGGAGAAACCTCTCCAAGACAGAGATGAGCTCATGGCTTGCTTACCTGTTTGATAGAAATGTGCCAGGAGTTTGCGCAGGAGTTGCTTTATAAACTTACCTTGGTTAGGAGTTTTCTTGATCTCATTGCAGTATGGGCACATCACCGTACTGACACAACTACACTGCCTCATGTTTCTCACTGACATCCCTCATTTTATGCCCTTCCCACTCCCAAATCTGGAAGAAAATGAATCCAAGAGAGTCCAATGGAAAAAGTGAAGAAGAAGAGTTCAGCAGAAGGACAGACCCTTAGAAAGATGATTCAGAGAGAGAGCTAAAGCAGAGGAAACCCTGATACAGACAAAAAGTATAAGGATTTGAATACGGAAATCTCAAAAAAGGAAGACTCAGCAAAGTGTCCTCAGTACCAAGTAGTAGCTGTCAAGATGTGTTTTCTGAATGATCTTCAGAAAAAGACAAAGGGATGCAATGCATTAATGAAGGTGTCAGTGTCCAATCAGCACAAATGGTTAAAACTGCAGTGGCTGCAGAATCCAGGATCTCCTCTCATTCACATTGTCCTTCTGAAAGTGAATAAAGCACAACTTAGCACTTCCCAGACCCAGCGCAGGGAACATCCCTTGATCAGAGAGGGGTTGAGTCCTGCCCCTGAGACCAGTGCCCTGATGCAGTGGGAAGTCGCTCTGAGAGTGAAGTCTCTCACCTAGGAAAGTCTGAGGTGCAAACCAGCTTCAGGAACTGGTGGTGAGGGGAAATCACAGCTCTTGACTGGCCCAATGCAGTGAAGAAGCTCATCCTCTGCTGCTAGCAATTCTGCTGAATGCAGTTGTAGGTCACAGAATCAACCAGGTTGGAAAAGCCCTTTAAGCTCATCCAGTCCAAGCATTCCTCATCACTGCCAAGCCCACCACTGACCCATGGCACTGAGGCCTCGTCTCCACGCTGTGTGAACACTTGCAGGGACGGTGACTCCAGCTCTGCCCTGGGCAGCCTGTTCCAATGCCTGAGCACCCTGTGGGGAAAGAATTGCTCCTCATCTCCATCTAAACCTGCCCTGGTACAGCTTGAGGCCGTTACCTCTTGTCTCATCCCTTGTTCCTTGGGAGATGAGACCAACCCCCACCTCACTACAACCTCCTTCCAGGTAGTTGTAGAAAGCAATAACGTCCCCCCTGAGCCTTCTCTTTTCCATAAATGTAATTTATCAGGAATCCAGGTTAGAGCCTGCATCTCCTTCCCCACAATTGCCAAAAATCTCCTGACTGCCATGGAAACGCACTGGTTCACACCATGGCTCGCTCTCAACCACTTTTCTTCTTCCTTTTCCTGGTGCCCATTGGTACGTTACAGGCATTTTCTTGCAGGTTGTTTCAGCTTTTGGTTATTCTCCTGCCCAGCAAGATAATGGGGCTGTAAAAATTTACTTTCTTGTTTATATCCACTCAGCAATTTTTAAGAAGTGGGAAAACCCATAAGCAAGGAATCAGTGCCTGCACTTAATAGTTCAGCATAAAAGTCATCTTAAACAATATCTTTATTGCACTTTTAATGGGAGACCAGAAATACCACTACTGAGTTTTTAAGGCCCATAAGGTGTTAGTGCTCTTGTTATCTCTGACGTTCATGGTCTCTCGCACACCATTTATGCTGGGCATTATTTTTGACAATGCAGTATGGCAAATGCCTGGACTGGGATTCCTTGGAATGAATAAAAGATTTATAGTGGAAACTCTACAAGTAATATCTTGTTATAATACATTTTTGTGCTAACTGCAAGTGACAAGTGATTGCTCAAACTTGTTCCTGCAGCTACCAGGTTTTCCTCTTTAATCCTATATTAGTTCTACAGAAAAAAAGGTGAAATACAGGAAGAGCTGTCTTTTAATTTATTTTATCTTACCTCCATAGGAATATTTTCATGGTAAATTCAATATACTTTGTCCAAAATGTAAATGGAATGTTCAACATATTTTTAACTCAAGCACTGTTTAAACATTGAAATCCTCTTTCGCAAATGCCATTGTGATAGAGGTTCAAGACTTTGCAGGTGCTTAATAACTTACTGAGGGGAAAGAGTCCAGTTTTGTAGTTAAGGGTTGGGTTTAGATGCTTCACTTCATTGCTCTGCTCCAGGCTTCCCATGGGACCAGGGCTATGTTGTTGAGTTCTGCGTGCATCATTTCTCTGTCCACAAACTAGACACTGTGTGTGATGGGTGCTCTGGAGTCCATGTAGCAGGGAAACAAAGGGAGGTGCTATAAAAGACTAAGCATAGTTAGGAGACTGCAGGTGGGTATTGAGGCAAACCATAGAGAGGATGGTGCTATCATGAAATAATTGGAGATCTTTTTTGCTTGTAACCTGACAACCATTTTTGGGGGTCATGAACATAGAGCTTGGGAGCTTTTGTATATATTAGTTCATCTGTTGTCTACATGAAGTTAAGGGGCACAATTTGGGCTGTGAACGAAAAAGATCTTTAAGTGAAAGAGGAAAACCAGAACAAAGTTTGAGACTGATGACATGGCGATGTGTCCCTGCAGATTGCAATATGTTCATATTTGCAGTGTAGAACAGAAAAGATTGTACGCAGACAACACAGAGATACTGCCCCAGTGTACCTAAGCACAGTATTCCACTTGGAGTAGAGTTTACTACCAAATGTTTCCAAGCAACGTTACAAGAACCTCCTCAAGTGTCAATTAACAGCAAACTCTTCAAACTCAGTTTCCATCCCAAGTCCAAGGCTGGTTTGGAAGTTCATGCCCTGAAGTTTGAACACGCACCCCCTCCATCCCAGTCTAATTTAAACACAGGGTGTTATCTTTAGTGCATCTTCTCCAAACTTGCAGAGGATTTTTATTTAGCTCCTGTACGAGAAGAAAATGAGAGAAAGAGAGAAAATGGCTCAGGTGTGTGGGGAGTAAAAACAAACTGGGGGAGCACATAGGGAGAAAGTTGCCCATAGAAGCTGTGGCTGCCCCATCCCTGGCAGTGTTCAAGGCCAGGTTGGACCCAGGGGCTTGGAGCAAGCTGTTCTAGTGGAAAGTGTCCCTGCCCATGGCAGGGGTTGGAACTGGATGAGCTTTAAGGTCCCTTCAACCCAGATCAGTCTAGGGTTATATGATTCTATAAGATGTAAAATGGTATGAGGTGAGGTGGCTGGTCACTCGGGGAGCAGTGAGCAGCAGCTGAGTAGTACCTCTCGCCATGCTCTGTAGGCTTCAGCAAACTTCTCCATTCTAGGCTAGAAAAACCCTTTCCAATGCAATATCCAGGCAATGTTCAGGTTCTTTGCTGCGATTGCCAAAAGTGCCCATTTGGGTTCTGTTGATGGCCTATGTATGGATGGCTGCTTACCAAAAGTTGCATTGATAACACCTGCTGTGTCTGTCAGCTTTTATTGCTACCAGATGTAGTTGGATTTAAGTGGTGACACAGGAGTAGGACACAATCAGACTCCTAAAATGTGATCTTCTGGACACAGTAAAAACTTCTAAACCTTGGTCTATCCTTTTGATAATTGCTCCTGTCTTTCTTTTGGGTTTCTCACTCTGATTTATCCCCATCCATGTCTGTTTCACCAGCACAGCTTACATCCCCATTTGCTTCTATTGTATCTCCTTTTATATGTTTCTCTTCAATATCTGATACCAAAATTTTCTTCAAGCAAAAGTATTTCAAGAGACATTAGCTTTTCCTGGCTAGCCTGAGTGTATTGCATCGTAACTCTGTCTTATTCGTTACAACCAAAAGCTGGGCTCACTGGGTGTATGAATATATTGGTTTGTAGCCAAAATCAATCTGTGCATATGTTTATTGTGCTCTGACACAGTCCCTGTTTTTTTAAAGCAGTAGTTTCTCTGACAACTTGGCTCGGTGTCCTCTGGATGATATTAGTTTGCTGTAGGTAGACCTTCCTACAGCACTGCAGATGCTTCCAGCCCACCAGAACCAGCACTGATCCTGCTCACCATTGGTGGGTCTGTGTCTGTACGATGCTCCTGCTCTCAGGTCACATCCTGGAGCCAGATCTGCAGTTCAGGCACAGAATCAGTGGCCAAGATTTCTCAGTCCCCACATTGTCTTTGCTCTCTCGTTTGCATCTTGTAAGTCTGCCTTTGTGGACAACAGAAAAAGAGCCGGTGAAGCCGTGGGTGAATGAGGTTCACCTTGCTCATCAAGAAGGCTGCAGAACGGCAGGTTTTCTGAAGCAGCAAATGCCATTGCGCTGTCCTTGATCTTGGTTCATCCCTTTTGGATATCTGTGGTTTTGTCAATGTTGTACTTTAGGAAACAATATCATAACCCTTCATGTGCTGGGCTGCACCCCCAGAGCATGAGCAGCAGCTCAGGGAGGGGATCCTGCCCCTCTGCTGTGCTCTGGGGA
>JANHGB010048284.1:0-31874 GCA_026283785.1 Coracopsis vasa
TGGGGCAGCCACAGCTTCTCTGGGCACCCTGTGCCAGCGCCTCAGCACCCTCACAGGGAAGAGCTTCTGCCTTATCTTTAACCTGAACTTCCCCTCTTTCAGTTTGAACCCATCACCCCTTGTCCTATTGCTACAGTCTCCGATGAAGAGTCCCTCTCCAGCATCCAAAATGCAGGTTGGTTAAATCACACTGTGCCAAGTCAGTGCATTACGCTCCAGTTTTCAGCATATCCCAGGAAACCTCTGCCATTCCCTCATCTAGGATGCCTCAGATGAGACCAGCCACCACCATTCCAACCCCTTCCCTTGACAACCCATTTGGCAGCTCCTGGAGATGGCATTTCCCATCTGGCCCTAAAACGCAGGCATCATCCAAGACAAAACGACACTGGGATTTCAAACCCAGCCATCCTTTCTCATGAAAATGTTGAATTTTGGCTTTCCACCCCAAACTGGGGTGAAGATTTCACAATTAAAATGCCAAACAGCAAAGGGCACATCTCCATGGCCAATGCTGTCTGGCGCGCATCCCTGCTACCATGTGGTCTACCAGGCTTCTGCCCTTTCTCAGCTGCACTGAGCCTTTGTAAAGTACTTGGAGATGTAGTGGCTGGAAAAGAGAGTAATGGTCAGTTAGCAGCATCTGTTTGGATCTCTCATCTTGATCCTTAACACTTCCCTAACGCACATTCCCTAAGACTTCTCCTGGGAAACAATTTATTCACAGAAGGAATCCTCATCCATCAAGCCCTGGGACATGGAATTCTTGTTGGGGTCACTCCACTATGCATGAAATCAGCAAAGAAGCATGGAGGCCAGAGAGAAGAATTTGGTGGCCTACACACAAGCATGTGTAGAAATGCCCTGGTTGAGATGTCACCAGGGAGATGTCTGCAAGCGTGGAGGAAACCGCATCCCATGGACCAGCTGCGATGCAGAGAAGAGCCAATATCCACATTGGAGCTGGGATAACAGCCAAGGAGATGTTATTCTGTAGGAGACCCGAGCCTTAGGAAGAGGTACTCACCATCCCATCTCCACATTTAGTCCCTGTCATCACCAGCCCGGGGTCAGAGAGGTCTTCTTCGTCATCCTTCGCAGTGTACATGTAGGTACCACGGCACTTCACCTCCCGCCCATTGAAGCGGATGGTGGTGTCGATGGACACAGTGTTGGTCCCCTGAGGCTTCTTAGCTGAGCTCTGGCACTGGATCTTGCCACACATGGCATCCCTAGGAGCAGGACACAGCGAGGTGAGGGCAGATGTGGGTACCAGTCACCTCACCCTCCCTGCCCCATCTGCCCCACTGCCTGCTGGCTCCTCTCCCTCTGCCTTTATGTCCATGCTAGGTTGTGATGAGAGATCCTCAGTGGGTTCAGAAAGGACTTAGATAAATCATGGACAGCACAAGGAAATGCTGGAGGGAACAGTCAGGGGGATCCCTGTAACATTCCTGGTCAAACTGGGAATACTGGAGAGCACATGGTCCATAAACAGCATCCTGATGCTGGCTTTGATTTTCCCTTCAGGCAGGGCTTGGAGGTGATGTGTGGTGGGACAACCTCCCTGCGGTGATGGAGCCCAGGAAGGACCTGGCGGCTTCCTGAGGTCCAAAATGGAGCTGATGCCAGGAAACTGAGGTAGGACCCTGCCAGTCCCTTCACAGAGGGCAGGAGGAGGAGATGATGGGGCACCCATGGGTGCCAGCGCTGCACCCACCTCTTGTCACATTTCACATAGCGCCCTTGGCTGTCTTTGCCACAGTTGCCATAGGTGTTGCCAGCCATGTTCACATCCTGGAAGCAGGCATCTGGGGCTGGCCAGGCACCTGCAGAGGGAGGAAAGGTCCATGTGGAATGAGGAAAGCAGCCAGTGGGGAGAAATACCAAACCTGGGAGCAGCAGCTGGATGCTTATGGAGAAAACATCACGGAAAAGCCTCCTGGAGAGCTGCTGCTGCGGGTGCCAGGCCAAGAACAGCACAGGAGGGATGAAATCATAGACTCATAGAGTGGTTTGTGTTGGAAGGGACCTCAAAGCTCATCCTACCACGGGCAGGGACACCTTCCACTAGAGGAGGTTGCTCCAAGCCCCATCCAACCTGGCCTTGAGCACTGCCAGGTCATATGGAGTAGATGAGCTATGGACTGTATGTGGAGTGGGGGCCGTATGCAGCTGTATGCAGTCTGCAGCCACACAATGTGTGTGTATATACATATATATGAAGTGTGCAACAACCATACGGAGCATCTGGCCATGTGGGAGGTGTCTCTGCCCATGTCAGAGGGTTGGAACTGGGTGATCTTAAGGTCCTTTCCAACCCAAACCATTCTATGATCCTGATTCTATGAACAGGTTATGAGCCACATCACCTCTGGGCCATATGCAGTATAAGGTCTGCAGGTAATGCGGGGGCCACATGCAGAATATGGGCTAACTAAAGCAAGGAGTCACAGTCTATGTAGGGTACAAGCTGCATGCACTGCTGAAGCCATAGGTAGTCTATGGGCTGCACTACAGCATGGAGGTCACTTGCAGCACAAGAAGTCATGCACAGCATGGGGATCACGTGCAGCAGAGAATCATGGAATCCCAGACTGGTTCGGGTTGGAAGGGACCTTAAAGCTCATCCACTTCCAACCCCTGCCATGGGCACGGACACCTTCTACTAGAGCAGGTTGTTTAAAAGACCAGGTTGCTCTTGCTCCAGAGCAGGGTGTCAGGAGGCAGGGCTGGGGCTGGTGGGACTCACCTGGTCCCCAGAGCTGGACACACTGCTGGTGGTGGGTCATGCACATGCCGTTGTTGCAGTAAGCCTCTCCATAGGCACAGGAGGAGCCATCCAGCAGGTACACGTTGGCTGGGCAGTAGGGTGAGGCACCAGTGCAGTATTCAGGGAGGTCACAGGATCCTGCTGCATCCCTGCAGATTGTCCCAGCCACCTTCAGCTGCCATGGGAGGAGACAGAAACATCAGCACTGAGCACAGCTTGGAACCATAAACCATCTATAATGTCCTCTGTGGGACTATAGGGGGTTGTCAAGATATAAGGCCAATTTCCTGGGCTGGGCCCCAGCCACAAAGCAGCCAGCAGAGAATCTCCTGCAGAGCCCTCGTTTGGCACCAAGGGGTTTGACCTTATGGACATGCAGCCCATGAGTCCCAAGGGAATGATGGGGGCTGCATCTCCCTGCTCATCCCATGGGTGGTCATGGTGTGGCCACGGTGCAGGTCTTACCTTGCAGCTCTGGCAGCAGTCACCATGGGCACACTGGGCCCCCTCCTTCAGTGTGCAGTTGTGAGCATTGCAGCATGGGTTGGTGCACTCCTGTGTGGGGAGGAGAAGAAGACATCACCATGGTCAGTGATTCCATCCCATCCCATTGCTGATCCCAATCCATCCTCCATCCACCACAGCATTGCTCTTCATTTGGGGAAACTGAGGCACAAGGGGGTGAGGAAGAACTGAACTATTCAGGGCAAAGTCAAGAAGAAAGCCAGGAGCAGTTAAATGGGTTTAGGAAGGGGGCACTGGGAAGAGCCCTTGGGATGGACCAGCAAACCCCTTTCCCTTGGAAATACATGGTCTATGTCCTGCTACCTTGAGCTGAGCTGCAGAAGCCTGTGCAGGCAAGCAATGCCAACCCAGCACCGTACCTCCTCCTCCCCGCAGTCACAGTCCTCTCCCTCCTCCAGAAAGCCATTGCCACATTTCCGTCCCACCACCAGGTCCTTGGTGTCGGGCAGGTTGAAGAGGCACATCCCACCTCCCTTCTGGAAGTAGCTCTCCAGCTGCCTCTTGCTGCAGGAGCTGAACACGCGAGGGAAGGGATGCCTGCAAGGGGATAGATGGGGAGGGATGGGGGGACCAGGGCCAGGAGAAGGTGGAAAACCACACTCAGAACTGGGAAATAAGGACATGGGCAAACTGGCACAAAGCCTTCCAAGAGCAGAACCCACCACCGTGCATTGAGACCATGAACACCTCCCACCCCAGTCACACAGCTGCGCACCAGAACAACAACCAGAGGACACCACCGAACCCAAGCACCCTCTAGATAGGGATGGGGTGGACAATCAGAGCTGCTCTACATCAATCCTTCACAGCAAGAAACCTCTTGGAGATTGGAGACCCCATGGCCTGCACCTCAAAGCCCAGGAGCACCCATGCTTACAGGCTCTTGCTGGTGTAGGTAACACCCTTGTGCACTGGTCCCCTGCATGTGGGACACCGCAGACCCTCCCATCCTAACCACAGGGCACATCTGCAGTGATGAGCTGCTCAGGATGTCTGCTAAACATGTGTCTGCCATCAGTGATGGGAAATACCCGTTTGGGGCTATTTCAATACCTCTGAGGATGAAATGGACCAAAGTAGTTTAAAAAATCAAAGAAATATGGAAAGAAATATGGAAAAGGAACATAAATAAAAGCCTCAAATTCAATCATTCACAAGGCTTGAACCAAAATCAGAGCCTACAACGTGTGAGGTCATTTCTCTCCCAACCCAACCGGCCTTTCCCATATGGAGCTGAAGAGGAACAGTGGAGCTCTGAGCACGCTCCTTCTGTGGTTTTGCACAAGTTTGTGGCTTTCTCTCTGTGCTGTACTAAGAGGAAGCAGGGAGTAAGGGGGGGGCACCTGCTTCAGAGCTGGTTTCATTTCCTCCTATCACTGAGAGCAAGAGGTTTATTTCATAGGAGACATCTCACTTCTGAGATGACACAAGGGGCTTCTTCTAAAGCTATATTTGAAGTCTAGGGGAAATCTCTGCAGCTCTAAGTCCAAGCAGGTTATGGGTGGGTGAGCAAAACACCCCCAATGAGCTGGTACATGAACGCGCAAACAGGGACAGGTTGGAGATAAAAATGTGTTTCCTGCCCTTGTGGGGAAAACCCAACTGGTTTCAGCAGAAATAAGAAGGAAGAAATGACTCAGGGAGGATGTCAGCTCAGAAAGCTTTGTGTGGGGGGTGAGCAGGGGCACGGCTCAGCTGCAGCATCTGCTAGATCCAGGATTCATATTTACAGTAAAGTGTGTTTCAAACCAGCCCTTGGTTGGATCTTCTCGTTCCTCCAGGGCTGGGCTCTGGGATCTGCACTGCTCCAGGCAGGATACCCGAAGGCAGGGTCGCCTTGTTGGGGGGGGCCATCAGGGAGTGGCTGTCCGTGATCCACTGTGGAAGTGCGGTATGATACACAGCTGCAGCTGTAATAATTCACATCTCTCCCTATTGCTTCATTTGCTCCAGGAGACAAGGGAAGAGCTGGGGAGAAGGTGCTGGAGGTGGGACGGGGCTGGGAAAGGCAAAGGGCAGGAGCCTGCTGGCAGGGAGCAGGACAGAGGTTAACTCACTCACAAGGAATGTCCCTGGGAAGCTGGACCTTCTGTGAGGGTGCATCCCCAAAGACAGAGATGGGGATCCCTTTCCCTCTGCCTTTTCCCTTTTAACGACACTTCCAAGTGTAACTTGAGACAAGTTGGGGAAGGAAAAAAGAGGAAGGGAAAAAAAAGGAAAAGAGGAAAACTAGCGCAGTTATTCCCGCCTCCGCCGCCTCCTCCCTCTCCTCCCTGGCCAGCCAGGAGCCACGTCACCGTCACCCAGCCTGGTTTCGGGGCTGCTCGGCCAGCACAGCCCGGGGCTCTCCACTGGACAAAGCCTGGCTTTCGGCCTGGAGCAGGGTGAGGAAGCTCTGGAAGAGGGAGAGAGAAAACCCACCTTGGGGGAAAAAGTAAGCAAGAAGCAAGGGAGGCAGCATCCAGCTTGAGGGCCTGGCACGGGGAGGGCGCATGCAACCAGGGCACAGGGGAGCCTGAACTTTCCTCTGCCAGAAGAGAGAGCTCCTTACTCGAGGGAAAGGGAAGTTGAGCTGGAGGGAAGAGTTCACTCAGCTGAGCCTTGGGACAAAAAACCTCCCTGCCCTCACCTTCCCTGCCTGGAGAAAGGGCCCCGCTCCCTTCACCCTAGAGGAGCCTCCCGCGCACCATGAACGTCTTCCGCATCCTGGGGGATGTCTCCCACTTGTTGGCCATCATCATCCTCCTGATGAAGATCCTCAAGTCCAAGTCCTGTGCCGGTGAGTGCTCCCACACCCCAGGGAAGGAGGGGGGCTCTTCTTGGAGGGTGGCTTTGTGAGGAGTGCAAGTGAAATGGGTGCCAAAAGGGCTAGTGATAGTCCACACAAACCGGCAGCCCTTCCTGGTGGGATCTTTAAGGGAAGTAATCCTTCTCCTCCTCTTCCTCTGGGAGGTCTCCGTGCCGTGGCTGTGTTGGAAGGATGTGATGTGGCAAGGCGCACAGCCTCGGGCAGGTGTTGGCCCTGGGGTAGTGAAGCGAAGCAGAAGGCAGCAAAGCCAAAGGTGGAAAATGAGCACAAGAAGTTGTGGTAGCACCAAACCCAACAACCTGGAGAGAAAGCTGCTTTAGGCTGGAGGACCTGGCAGCGGGTGGGCAGGGGCTGCCCTGTCCCTGGGTGAGGAAATCAGGGCTGCAGCTTCCACAGGAAGATTTTGCTCAGAGTTCATGTTTTCCTCCCTTAGGAGGAAACTTAGGAGTCTCTCCCTTAGGAGAGACTTAGGGGCTGGGCTGCAGCACTGCCGCCGCTACCACAGGTAGGGAAATGGCTGGGTCTGGCTGCATCTCCCTTCCAGCGGTGACTAAATTCCATCAGCATCCCTCTACTGGTCCCTGATGCCGCAGCTCTTCCCTCATGTGGCAGATATCACATCACACAACCCTTGGTGAGGTGAAGAAGTCAAGGGAGGGAAGAGAAAGGTGTTTTGATGACAGCAAGGACTGAATTGGCCAAAGCAGTGAATGTGCCCACCAAGTGCCTCTATCTACAACCCAATGCAGGGCTCAAGGGCATCAGCAGGAGCCTGCACTGTTACTTGGGAGACTCCAGCCAGTCCTGGGTTGAGTCTAGAGCTACCACAGTACGAGCGTGCCAGACCTGGCTCACAAAGCAACATGCGTGTATACATCTGCCTCCAAAGAGGGTCTACCCTAAAGGGTCCTTCCTCTCCTCTGCTTTACTTCCGCTTCTTCTCCCTGCCATGCAGGTATCTCTGGGAAGAGCCAGATTCTTTTCGCACTCGTCTTCACAACCCGCTACCTGGACCTGTTCACGACCTTCATCTCTGTCTATAACACTGTGATGAAGGTAAGGAAAGGGCAGTGCAGAAGCAGAGGTTCCCCCCAGCTCACCATGGTTGCTCAGGGAGGCGAGGGTATGCAGCCACTAAGTCAGTTTTTCAGCCAGGAAGGGTAAAGATACCTCCTTCTGTGTCACTATCCCCCACTGACCAAGAAACCCCCTCACTACAGTCAGTGAGCGAGCTGAGCCCACCACACTTAGTACCGCCAAAACCAAGACAAGATACCATGAATCAAGCCTGGTGCGTTAGCAGATGGCTACCACCAAGCGAAACCTCCTCACACAGAGCCCTAGAGGGCTCAAACAAGTGTGATCCTCGTGGTGAAGCAATCTTTAGTTGACACTGGAGTATCTTCAGCAGATATCAATCCACAGGCCAGTGCAGCAAAAGCATTCACCACTATCTCACCCAGGCACGGCCCCAGCAGAACCGGGTTAACAGATCTTGACTTGGGCAAAACCATCCTCTCTCCAGGCACAGAGGTGCAATTGCAGGTAAGGTTTTGCCATCTCCCTTCATTTGACTCCCCAGGTCATTTTTTTGATATGTGCCTACGTCACCGTGTACATGATCTACGTGAAATTCCGGAAAACATTTGACAGCGAGAATGACTCCTTTCGCCTGGAGTTCCTGCTGGTCCCTGTCACCGGCTTGTCATTTCTGGAGAACCACAGCTTCACGCCCTTGGAGGTAAGGAAAACCTGAGGCAGGAAAGGGGAGGGGAAGCCGCAGCCTGATGCCAGACAGCAGAGTGAGCAGCATGTTGAATAGTTGAGAGTTTTAACAGCAAAAGCAGGCAGGAAAGGCAAAGTTGGCATGCCTTGAGGACTGCACCGTCTACAGCGCAGCTCAGCGCTGTCTCCTCTCAGTCTCAGCACAGCAAGCTCATTTTCCCCCAACTCCAGCAGCGCTACTCATCCTGCTCACACATCATTGCTCTGCCAAATGAAAAGCTTAGGGTCTTAATGCATATTAACCAGTACCAAGTCTCTTCACTGCCTTCATTATGCACCTCACAGATACTCTGGACCTTCTCCATCTACTTGGAGTCCGTGGCTATCCTTCCTCAGCTCTTCATGATCAGTAAGACAGGGGAAGCAGAGACCATCACGACACACTACCTTTTCTTCCTGGGCCTCTACCGGGCTCTCTACATTGCCAACTGGGTCTGGCGCTACTACACGGAGAATTTCTATGACCAGATCGCTGTAGTTTCCGGAGTGGTACAAACCATCTTCTACTGTGACTTCTTCTATCTCTACGTTACCAAAGGTAGGTAAATAGGTTGGTATAAAGCTGAAACGTTCACTTGGCACTCTTGCAACATACAGCGGAGCTGCTGCTTGCTTTGCATTAATCCTTATGTGACTTTGTTCTTTGCTGTATTTGTGATGCATATCTTCCACCTAAAATCCAGTTAAGGAAAAAATAAATTATCTGTTGAATGCAAATGGGCATCTCTGCTCCCAAGGCTCTAGACATGCCTGTGAAACAAAGCAGAAATTAAAACAGAGCTAAGCCTGGTTTAACCCCACCTTGGGAAATTCACCATTGAGGTATATTGAATTCTACGTTCATTTTGAGATTATGAATCAGGCAAGAAAAACTTTGAGGGCGAACAAAAAATAGCTGTAGGCAGACAATGTACCTGAGAAAGCAACTGCAGACATATGGAGATATTATTAAGCTTGCTTTTTCTTTTGATGGAAAAGACATAACATTCTCTAGAACTGATTCTGTAGGAAGACAGGCATCTGCACAGAGAAGACCTCTCATTCTGTTTGCCAAAATCAGATGCCCCTTCCACTTCAACACTGCGCTTTGGTAAATGGCTACCTACCAAAGCTAAAAGGCCACCTAGGGCATCTATCAGTCTGGTGGAACACGCTATAGTTTGCTGATGCTTAAGCATACTTTAAACCACTTTTCTCTTGAGGAGGATGGAATACAATGAAATCTAACTGAAAGAACAAACATTTCCTTCCTTCTTCACGTTCCCAAACTAGTCTGCTAAAAGCAGTAGTGATAGCCATCGAGGGATGGATCTCTGGTAGCTCATGCAATATACCTACTGATAGAGATGTGACAGAAGCACTGAGCAAGGGGCCAGCCTTGGTACATTAGGACTTCCTTCTATTATTAAAACATTTTTGTAGCCAGAAAACTACTTTGTAAAACTGTCATCAAGGTGCTCCATGTCAGTTGGGGTTTTTTTATCCTTAAACTAAGCCCCATTTTAGCTTCATTCAATTCATGTGCCCCACGTACTTTTGTATTTTGTGAGAAATCCATATCCTTTGTAGATGAGGGTGATGGAACAAAAAGGGGGGGAAAACAACTGCTGGCTTTCAGTCTCACATTGCTAGTGATAGAGCTGCAAAATTTAGATGATACAGGAGGCAGAAAAAGAAACATTTGTCGCTGGGATATCACAGCAGGAAGAGAATTGGGGTTTTTTTTTGTCTTTTACACAAATGTTCTGGATCATGAGAGAGAAAAGGTGTCTGAAGACACGCAAATGCTTTGCAGTCATTTATGAAAACCAGCAATATTATAGCAGGTTGCATCTCTCTTACACCCTTGTAAAAAAAACCCCATCTTTTCAAAACATTTCTAGCACTGAAGAGCTCAGACAAAAGGGCAGCGTTGCTGCAAAAAAAAGCAAAGGTGTGTTATATAAATGTGTTTAAAAAGACTTCACAGCCTATACCAAAGCATTGCAAAGGGATTTTTATAGAATGTGACTTGTCTTTATCTTGTTTTCAAAACTGAATGAGCTCCTTTCTGTTTAACACAAAGATCTGAAAAATACTCTGAGAAAGCTTTCAGCTCCCAACAGCTTGTATTTCACAAAACGGCTGAGGTTGGGAGTGATGGGGGTATCATCTCATCCACCCTACTGCTCACAGCAGGTTGTTCAAGGTCCCATTGCCCTTTGCCCTGTCAATGGGTACCACTAAGCAAAGTCCAGACCTCCTTTACTTCTCCCATCAAGGCATTTATTCACACAGGTAAGATCCCCCTCAGCCTTCTTCAGGCTGAGCAATCTCAGCCTGTGCTCTTGCATCAGACGCTCTAGTCCCTTAACCACCCTCACGGTCTTTCTGGACTTGTTCCAGTACATCTGTGTCTCTTGTTCTGGGAACCCAGAGCTGGACCCATCACTTCAGGCGTGGCCTTACCATGGCTGAGGACAGAGGAATGATCACCTCTCTTGACCTGCCAGGGATGCAGCCTGGGAGACTGTCGGCATCCTTTGCTCCACTGGTGGCTCATGTTCCACTTGGTGTCTACCAGCACACCCAAGGCCTTTTCTGCCAAGCAGCTTTCCAGCTGGTCAGCCCCATCATGTGCTACTGAAGCACAGGGGTTACTCCACTCCAGGGGCAGGACGTGGCATTTCCCTTCGTTGACCTTCATGAGGTTCCCACCAACCCACTTCTCCAGCCTGGCAGGGTTCTTCTGACCCCACCTGGTGCCTCAGCCGCTCCCCTCCGCTGTGCACCATCAGCAGATCACTGAGGGTGTACTCTGCACTTCCCTCTGGCATGCAAAGAAGCCCTTGAGCAGTACTAGCTCCAGTGCCCACCCCTGGGGTACACCACCAGGACACCAACAGCGTGACTGTGAGGCTGACCACCATACAGCCCACAGCCACCACTTCTGCACAAAGCTCACACAGGCCTACAAGCCCTGGTATTTCCAAAAGGCCTCCCTCCCATCCCAATTTCCAGCTCAGATAGATGGGGCAAGCTCAGGGAGGGGTCCAGCCACAGACCATTTCTTCAGACCTATTTTCTATTAAAAGGAGGGGGAAGCACTGGGGATAGAACAGTAGACTCCATACTCACCAAGAAAAGTATCAGGAAATCAAGAGGCATGAGGAGTAACCACGGAAGAGGAAAGCGTTAACATAAATAGGTTGTGAATTTCCCGCCTTAGAAGCAAATTTGCAGTGTGCATCTCCTACCACAGATTGCAAATTCTCCCATTCTAAGGATTCCCTATTTTTACCCTTCTCATTAAATTCTCCTAGATGCTCCTTCCACAATGAACAGGATTCTCTGGAGCTGTCAGCATAGAGTCATGACTGACGACAGTTGTGCTACCCAAATCCTCCTGGCCTACAGCAGCGCATGGAGGGTGTCCAAGGTTAACTCGAGAGCCATAATCTCATTGCTGTTTGCAAACCTGTCAACCCAGTACCTAACACTCTAAAGAGCAAGTAAAAAAAATATAATTGAAACAATCAGTTGAATTTCCTGAGTTCCTCCATTACCTTCTCTTTCTCTTTGCACAGTCCTAAAGGGAAAGAAGCTAAGTCTTCCCATGCCTGTTTGAAAACACTTCCATGGACAACACAAGAAAACCTGGAGATGAAGGTGTCAAGATCACAGCTTTCCTTCCCTGGCTCTTTTTGACCAATTGAGCTCAGCTGAGTTTCAACCCAGTGCCAGGAAGACAACAAAGCCTGAAAAGCTGATGTGCTTTTCATCCATACAAGACTCTTCCCCTCTACTTTTAGTTTCTTCTTACTTGAATTTGGTGCTAATAATTTGTGCTGGCCAATACTGAAGTAGTGCAAATTATTCTCTCCCAGCTCTTCCCAGCATCTACCTCCAAAAAACACACCCCTACCTTCACCCTGAGGCAGCACATGGAGTAGAAGGGAGCTGTTGCTACTTTTAGTCCTTCAGTCCTTTACCAAGCACCTATGGAAAAGGGAACATGGTACTATCAAGTCTGATAATGTATACAAAGGCCACAGGTGCATGTCACACGTAGTTATTTGCTGTGTCAGATGTGGCCAAAAGCTGTTACTTTAACTCTGCAAGGTCTAACATCCTCCTCAAAGGTAACTCTGCCTGATCCTCACTCTGCTCAGGTCCTGTAACATTCAGGCTAAACACATCCACATTGAATGACATGAATCTTCCGATTCCCCAAGTATTCAAACATCCTCCCCACTCACTCACTCTCAATGACAGTTCCTTGTGTTCTACAAACAGGGCCCACGGTGATTAAAATCCAGTGGGTTACCAAGAGGTGTTTCCAACTGCTTGAATTTGACTTTTAAGAACTGGGAAGAACAGGGGCAAAGACGGCTTTACACTCCAAAATAAAGACAAAGTTCACAATTTATTGTCAACAGTGTTTTTATTTATACCTACAAAAGAAAACAAGATGGTATCAAAAGGACAATTTACAAACTAATAGTAACATAGCTCTTAGTATCCTGTGTCTGAACACCACAGATCTATGAATCTCTCAATTCAAGTCTTCATTAATACAACAGGAATGTGTTCAGAGACCAGCAGGTGTGTGAAACAAGATGCTGATCCCACACAAAGCCACTAACCCTTTCAACTGTTCAGAGAAGTCCAAACAGTAAACTGCTTCTGGAAGTGGGAGGGAAGGAGACACCCAAGTCATTTGACACTCCCACAAACTTTTACAGATTGAAAACAAACAGACTGAAACAATACTAGATGCTAATGCTTTTATCAGCAAGGGCCCTCCAGCTGGTATATGGAACAGAGCAGAGAGCACCAGGTGGGACAGGGGCAGCACATGCCACGGTGCGTTTAAGCATTCAACAGTCTGGTTAACACTCTGAATTGAACTGAGACCCTGGACAACAGCTGACCTTTGATGGCAATGAAGCACTGCAAGACTTGGCATAGATGTTTACATCCGCACAAGTCCACCCAAAAGAAGTGAAAGCAGACCATAAGGCAGCTTTGGTGGTCCAGAGCCCCTTTTTAAAGCCAGTCAGGGAGATGTCCTACTCCTCCAAACCTTGAATACATTTCTGAACTGAACTCACAGATTTAAAAAAATAAAAGAACCCAATCCAAAACCCCCCAAACCTCTACATTTGCTTGTGAGGGAGGCCAAAGACAAATCAGTCAGGCCTGGATAAACTAAATGTTTCTGGCTTTCACTTAACACAAGCAAAGGAACTTCCTGCCCAAACACTGGAATTAGAAGATGGGAAACAAGGGTCTGGAAGATCTCTCTCTTTTCCTTCTGTGTCAACAACCTACCTGTGTACTGCACAAAACAAATGAAAAAAAGCGCATTCATCCCCCAAAATTTTACTCTGGGAAGAAATTAAGTTAAAAAAGAAATCAGTTCTGTATAAGCAAGGTCTCTTCCTGGGCTATAAGAAGTTCCACTCTACTATAGGAGTGGGCTGCCTTGTTCATACATATGCAAGAACGCCAACAGAGAAAACCCCAAACCTCTGCACTCTCATAATGCAAAGATTATGCCTCACAAAGCAGGAGATGTATCCATTCTTTTGTCATATTATCAGATCAAGAGCAGCCAACTCTGTTATCATCTACTGTCTCTGAACCGTCTGGTATTAGAAATAACAAGTCAACAACATGCTTTACTAAAGGGGAAACCCCCTCACACCCACCTTAGCCTGTAAAATAAACAAGTTTTATTTACGTATTTACTAAAATTTCACTCTTCTCTAACATTTTCTAAAATGCTACCTACCTGCGAGAGCTCAGCCCAAAGGGACCAATGGAGCAGGGAAATGCACTCAAAAGCCAGAAAAAGCAATAGTCAGAGCAAGGTACAAAAGAAATCAAGCTTCAGAATCAAGATGCACTAACCAGCTCACCGCTTACCTCATGAAAAGGAGATTCCCAGGCAATCTCCTCCTCCTCCCTTCCTCCCCTTGCCCTCCCACTCCCAGCCCACCCTACTCAAACCTCTAAAATTTTAAGTGTGGAAAACTCTGTCTCATTTAATCTGATGTAGCGGCATTCGGAACATTCCCCCAGTTATGCTTGTTTGTGAAGGATGGACAAACAAGAAACGCCATTTATCATCTCAGTGCTGTTTAGTTTCTGGGCTCTCAAATAAGACTTATCTCCATAAATCCAATAACAATCTGAGAGCAGAAACCAATTTGAGCATAACCAAGCTCCACGCATTTTCCACGCTGCTATTTAACAATTATAGGGCAAGAACTTCTTTGGCTAACATACCTCGTGGTACCTACAGCAACTGTGTAACTTTCAAGTACTGAATCCAAGACAGGTTTGGTATCTGGCATGGGGGTTTTACTCCCAGCTTCCCTACTGCAGGCTGCTACAGGTACCAGAAGATGGGGCCACTGCTTCCAGAGCTGTAGAAAACTCCAGCAACATAGCTGGGGCATTATTCTGAACACCGCCCAGCTCAGACAAATGAGCAGAGTTTTCCTATAGAAAGTCACCTACAACGGATTACAAGCAGTAATAGTGAGCTATTAAAAAAAAAAAAAAAAAATAAAATTAGGAGAAGTGAGCATTGCTCCCTTGCATTTATCATTTTAAATCAAGTGCTTTTTGGCTTCCCAAAGTTTCCTATCTCTCTTTGATATTTCCTGAAGTGAAGTGAATGTGTTACAGAATAGCAACTTCTTCCTCTCAAAAGAAAGTTTTCACACAAACCTTAAGACACCAAGATGATCAAGCTGGCACCTATCTGCTTTATACCCATTTCTTTTAGAGAAAATAAAACTTCCAATTTGCTCAACATGCAAGACAAAAAATAATAAATTTTCCAGTCAGCTATATATATCTCTTAATTAAAAAAAAAAAAAAAAGAAAAAGAAAAAAAAAAAGAAGGAAAAAAAAAAGGACAGGGTCAGTAATGTGGACTGGGGGCCATTTCTGATGGGCTCAAGGGATGTGAATGGTGAATTCTAAGTCTAACCTGCATGAGAGAGACATCACAATGGGAAAGAAGAGAAAGAAAAGGTTCCTTTAAATGTAAAAGGTCTACACTGGTCCCCAGTGGTGAGTGGTCTCATTTGCGGGAGGGGGGTGGAGGAGGTGGAGGAGGGGGGTACTGGTAGGTGGCAGTCTGTCCCATATAGCCCATCACATTAGTGGCAGGGGGCTGCGGAAACTGTTGTGACATGAGCGGCTGTGGCTGCTGGCCCGAGCGCCCCACCATCCCTGCATACTGCTGTTGGGTAGTGCTCTGTGAGGTTCTCCCAGCGGTGGCAGCTGTGGTGCTGGCACCATAGCCACTAGCACTGTACTCTGCAGTGCCATAGCCACTCGTGCCATAGGCAGCTGCTCCATAGCTCCCTTGAGTGTAACCATACTGGCTCTGTGCTGCCCCAAAAGCAGAATTTGGGCTCCCGTAGGCACTGCCATAGGTCTTGTTGGCTCCGTTGGCATAACTCTCACCACGCTCACGATCTCTGAAGCCACCTGAGTCTCTCCGGCCCTCTTTCACTCCCCGGAGCCTCCTGTCACACTCTTCCTGGTACATCAGGTTAGGGTTGTTTACTGAACTGCTCGTTCGGTAACGAGAACGACCTCCTGGCGATGGATACATTAAGATTTAGTACCATGAACAAGGCTTAAACAATGAATTCTGGTACAATTATGCCACCCTTTCTCCCCCTTCTGCAGCCACAATTTAGCCACCAAGGAGCAAGTTCTTTTGACTGACTGTAACTTCTCTGCACAGCCGTGCATAATACACCTCTTCACTCTGTTCAAGGTGTAAATATGAAGTTCATAACCGGTTCTTTAATGCATGTGCTTGAAGACCAGGAAATTCACAATTAATTTGGAAATATAAGGGAACTTATTATTCCTTCAGGGAATGGAAGGAAAACCAGCCTCAGTCCCTGAAGGCAAAGTCAGTGTATCCCTTTACTTATTTCAATATTGCATGTGTGTGCACTCATATCTTGTTGCCTGTGCTTAGGCAGGAGCTGCAGGAATTCATTAATTCAAGCAAAATTAGCTCTGTGAGGATCTTATCCAGAGAAAAAAGAATTCCGACAGCTATAGTAAAACAGTGGAGTATCTCTCTGTTGAACAGGTAAAACTACACCTACAAAATATGCTAAAAATTTGGGTACAAATCTGCTTTATTAGGCTTCCCAGGGAAATGGTGGAATCACCATCTCTGGAAGTGTTCAGAAGCTATGCAGGTGAGGCCCTCAGTGACATGGCTTAGTGATGGATTTAGCAGTCCTCAGGTGAAGGTTGGACTTGATGATCTTAAAGGTCTTTTCCAACCTAGTTGATTTCACAATTCTACGATTCTATTACTGTTTATTACCTTAGAATTGCATTTCCTACTTCCCTACCCTCTTTTAATCTTCCCTCCCTCAAAATGGGGAACCTATTCCCTGTGTAGCCCTTTTACCATGTGCCTTTACCTCCACCACCTCCTCCTCCTCGGTGGTCCACAAGCTGCATCAGTTTTGGATTGATGGCTTGATTGGCTTCTTCCAAAACTTTGATAAGCTCCCTGGCTTGTTTCAGGTTTCCTGGTGTGAAGAAGGTGTAAGCAGTACCTTTGTTGGTACTACGTGCGGTACGGCCAATACGGTGCACGTAATCTTCAGAGCTGTTCGGATAGTCGTAGTTTATCACAAATTTAACATCTTCCACGTCTTGTGAAGCACCCATGTGCGAAGCACAGTGAAGGGGTAGGGTTGAGGAAAGGGGAGAAGAAGAGAGGACGTGCCAACGAAAGGTGGGGAGCACGAATGCAGGTGACAGTAATAAGAAAAAAAAATACAAAGTTAGTAATTGCATGGAATAAATACAAGACAGACTCATCCCAAAAGAGTAGAAGACTTAAATTTATCCTCCCCGGAATGCATTTCTATCTTCCTGTGTCCAAGACACCAATGTCTGTGAATAAGCCAACTGAATTCTGTACTGCTTTTTTATTATTTTTAAAAATGCAACCTGGAAAGCGAAAATGCCACCATCAGACGGAGCAAACTGGGGTGGAGGAAGGGCAGAACTGCCATGGTAAAGCTTTTACTCTGTTGGGAGAAGTCTAACAATAACAGTAGTAAGATCACTTACCTTTCACTCAGTAACATGAAATAGAAGGCAATCTTAAAAATATTTACTTTTACAGTTCTAATAAAATACAGTGACTACTTTCCCTTGCCTAAAGCTTAAGATACTCCAATTACATTAGTATTATTCAGCCAACTCATTAAAAATTATTCAGACCTACAATATCTTAACTCAGCTTCGTAGTTTTCACCAGACTGCGTTGCACTAACATTTTACCATGCTGTTCCATCTAGTTCTGGCAAGATTCTGTAATTTGGACAATCCTGAATTTCGTTTGCAATTCCCTTCTTCCAGTGTCAGAGAGAAGCAGAAAATTAAATTATCCAAATTGCTCTGTCTGCAAAATATTATTAGAATTTAGGAGAGGAGAACTGTGTGCCTTATGGGAAGAGACTTTGTAAACTTATGGGACAGGAACAGAGTAAATGTTAGTGCAACGCTTCAGTGGAAGCACCTAAAGTACCAAAAGCACTTATTTACTCTTATAGTATTTTTTAAAAGCACGGTATTACTGTAAGTACCCTAACAGCTCATAAAAAAAGATTTAAAATCTGCATTTTAAGAAGAATATTCTGAAAATATCCAAGATAAAACACAGATTTTTGTGATTTCCTTTCTTTTTTGTTTGGTTTTGTGTTTCGTTTGTTTTAAAGAGAGAAACATTCTCTGTTTGTTACCAGACCGATGCACACTCCCTCCTCCTGTGGGAAACCGCTGCAGCCGATCCCGTCTCTTTGCCTTTTATTTTTGGCGGCCTCCTTTCGAAAACTCCGCCCTCTGACACGGGACCACTGGAGCGCGGGGAGCATGCATCAAGGGTCCATGGCAGCGAGAAGTCCCCACACACGCTCGCTCTGTGAACTGGCTTAGACGCTTCTCTGTAGCCCCATTTGGTTGTGAAGCGCCGGAGAACCTGGCTTCAGGTAAAAGTTTCAGGTCCTCCAACACTTTTTGTCCCCTATTCGGGGCTCTTGGGGGCAATTATCAAAAAAATGAAGATACAAAAATTACATCCAAAGGGTCAGACTGCATCTATTGCCCAGACTGCATCAATTTCAAAGGGTTGTAGGAAAAATAAAAACAAGAGGGTTGTAGTGACAAAGAGGGGGACTTGATGTCTGTTTCTTATTACAGCAAAGGGGGGGGCTCCTCAGTCTTTGCTGACTCCAAAGTCCTGAATCACACCAAAAAAAGGGAGTGAGAAGGCAGGTTTCACAGGGGGCTGCGCGAGTCTCCAGCTAGGGTCCTTGTTGCAATAGGGTTTTTTTATAAGGAATAGTGAAGTAAAGAGAGAAGTACGTATGACAGATTGCATCTTCACAGCCAGGGTGGAACTAGTCTGACAAGCTGCAGGCTACATGATCCTCAGTCAGTCCCATTTTGCACATCCACCAGTAGCCAAGTGACTTGAATTACCACAGAGGTATGGATTACCACAAGGACATGCTTTCCCAGTAGAAAGCACAGGTAACTGTAGCTATCAAGGCAGACAGAACTGACTTGACTGGGGAGGAGTGGGAAGAATGGGAAGGCAGGAAGTGGAAAATGCAAGGGTGTTTTCCAGATTAGAAAGTGGTCCTGGTAGAGCACATAGCTCGCTGAAGAAAACACCAGAGCAAGTACAAGACTCGGCTTCTCCAGTCTAGCATGCTCCAAAGTGTCTGCGCACACTTGCAATCTTCCTGCGCCTTTAGAAGATAATGTAGCAGGATCAAGAATTGCAACTGTCAATCATTTTTGACAGCTACCTGGGAAACATTCCCTTTGTCAGACCATCAGAGTACCCTGTGGCACAGACAGTCTCCAATTATTAATCAGGAGAGACATAAACTAGCAAACATGCTAGTCTAGATAGCTGTTCAGACCATCAATGCAGATGTGCCCCCACCCCTGCACTGAGAATGACCTGCAGCTGATAGCAAAGCTTCTGTTAAAGAAAACAAAACAAAACAAATTCAATGGTTTTAGTTTAATAAACTGAACAAAAAATAAAGTAAAAAAAAAAAATAAATCAGTGCAGAGAGAGGACCTCACTCCAGGGAATTATCACAAAGCAGTCATTATGGGACTCGGAACTTACCTGGAAGAAGCTTTTTTGAAACCAATGTTCCATTAGGAAGTGGGAAAGCCCTGGTGACTCAGCCAAAAGGCGCGCGCCCCTGTTTTTTGTTATTTAGGTAGAAGCCTTCACTTTCCAGGATCTTGGAGGAAGTCGTCCAGAAGTTTGCCAGTTAAGGGACTTAATTTTAAGAAGCAGCAAACTCAGGGCCCCAAAACAAGCTGAGATGTTGTTCAGTAACAAGAAACAGACTCTGGTACCTTTCCCCCTCAGCTCAAGTGAAGTGGAGGATGGGAAGTGGGGAGACTGTTTTCCGAAGTGTTATCCAATTGAGTAGTTTTGGGGGGAGTGGTTTGTTGGTTTTTTTTGAGGGGGAGGAGGCTGTTTTAAATGTCTAGGCAAGATGCACAAAGAAGCTACCAGCACATAGCAAGCCTGTTTAAAAAACACTGCTAGAGAAAGCAGCTCTCTTTCATATAAAGTGGTTTCAGGCCTCAGTCCCTTCTCCCAACAGGCCCAAGTTCTAACTGCACAGGTCCAGACATGACCCTAGAGGGCAGAGACTGAAGTCCATAGAATCGCTTCTCTGAGGAAGTGTTGGACAATTTTTGAGGAGGACGGGAAGGAGGGGTGAAGGTTGTGTGAACAAAGGCTGCCAAGTCTAGTAATAGTCTGCCTGTATTAAAGTGACCATACGATGCACAGCACAGCCACCCTTTCAGCACGTGACAAATAGAGAGTGCAGATAGCTGAGATTTTTTTAACAGAGATTTCTCTGAGCTTATCTGCACCGATTTGCAGTAATTTTGTCTAAAACTTATTACAGCGAGACACTGACCCACAAGTAGTTTATCTGCTACCAAACTCAGGGAGGGTATTCAATGTCTGTTATTAAACTCTGAGCATTTGAGACACCATCCTCCTAGAGTGGGCAGATGCACAAGGACTGTGTTTAGCACATTAGCATTTCACAATACAAATATGCTTATTAAAAATGGGGGCACAACTGATGCATCCAGACAGATCATTTTCGTACCACCAGAATAGAGCTGTGCAATTTTGGTTCAGTTACACATCTGGGTAACATGATGTTTAAAGGCCATGAATAATCTCAGTGGTCCTGCCTAGAAGGAACACAGAGGAGGGAAGGTTACATGTTAAAGATCTGGAGCAGTGCTTTCTCAGATGTGGATGCATCTGTGGGGCAAACATGCATGTACACTGGGGCTGGTATGCTCAAATCTGTGGTGTGTCATATGGGGAGAATATTAGCTACTGGCTCTTGAAATGCTCTCCCACAGCTTCCTACTTGGGACTTTATCTGACACGGTCTGAACTGAGAGCAATCCATCCCTATCATCCAGCAACAAAAGCTGGATTTGGGAAAGGAGTGTGGTGGAAGGGTTGGGTTGCATAATTGGACGTCTCTTCTCCCTCTTGGCGATCGATTGGTCATGCCTAGGCCTTGCTGCAGACCAAAGCCTGTTCATTAGGAGCAGGAAGAGACTTTGAATATGAAAGACAAAAAAAAGATTAATGTTAAAAAACGTATTTCACATGTGGGGGAAAATCACGCTTTGAATTTCTTTTTCTTTAAGAAAGCATATTTCAGTCCAAAGAAGAAAAATACTCAGCAGTAGGCAAGAGTGGTCTATGTGTACAAACCTAGCCCACGAGATGCAACGTCGGTAGCAATGAGGATAGGAGCCTTTCCAGAACGAAACTCTGTAAAACAAAGTATGCTATGAAGTAAGCTTTTTCAAAACAATCAAGTTACCTGCACTTGATTTACATTAAATTCTCATTTTGCAGACTCTAGGTAAGACAGATAAATATCAGAAACCCCAGCAAGTCAGGATATAAGGTGTCAACTATTCCTCAAAATCCAGCTCTGGGGGTTAAGTAATTCTTCCACTGTGTTTTTGTCAAGGAAAAAAACCCAGCAAATGCAAGTACTGAGATTAACAGCACAAAGGTGAAGGAAGTTCTTTTGAAATGTATCTATTTGGTATAGACACAAAACATCAACAGATGACCAGAGAAATCATGTCTCAGTAAATTGAGTACAGTGGCCCAAGCTATTCTCCCCTCAGTGATGGACTCACCATTAAGCACCCAATCTCTTTCTGGCTGACTCTTGTCTCCATGGATACACATAGCTGGCCAACTGTCAAACAGAGATGCACATTAGTATAGACAGAAAGTACATACATTAAAGACAACAGGAAGTTTTATTGGCATTTTGGTAAAAAGGCAAAAAACAAAGAGACTTGAGAAATACATTATCCCTGTCCTCCTACTCTGGCCTGTATCTACCCAGCACATATAGCGGTTTGTTTCTTGCATATTAATCCCATTACCTACATACACAACCATCTAAGACGAATAACATTTGCAGTATTGATACAGTCCCAATCAGTGTATCAGTATTCTGATAAACTAAAAACTGCACAGCTTACAAATGCTCTCTTGCACTAATGCTTTGATGGACTGGAAGCTTGTGAGAAACCAAATCTGAACTCAGCCAAGAAAAGAACAGACAAGTTGTTCCCCAAAACAGCATCATGAACATTTAAACCTCACAGCTTTTGATCACAGGTTTCTATTTCTCACTAAAAAGAAGGGGAAGGAGGGGAAAAGCTAATCACCCATCTCTGCGCATCCTTCGAGTGAGATCATCACATCGCCTCTTTGTCTCCACAAAGATGATAGTCTTGTTTTCTTTCTCTGCCATGATTTCTTCCATCAGTTGTATCAATCTAAAATAGACATGAGAGCCAAGATGTATATACAAATATACAAGAATACAGGAGCACTCTCTTGTATACATACACAACACACATCCCCAAAAATAAGTAGGTATTACTTACACCTAATGTTCTTTACTGTGAGGGTGGTGAGCCACTGGAACAGGTTGCCCACAGAAGTGGTAAATGTTCCATCCCTGGCAGTGTTCAAGGCCAGACTGGACAGAGCCTTAAGTGACATGGTCTAGGGTGAGGTGTCCCTGCCCACAGCAGGGGGGTTGGAACTAGATGATCTTAAGGTCCTTTCCAACCCTAACCAGTCTATGATTCTATGTAGGTCTGTTGTACAACGGTATGGTTGGAACATACACAAAAGATTAGTTAATTACAGGACTGACTTATTTTGTAACAGTCCAAGGTTAAATAATACTACAAATAACTTCGCTATTCGGAATTTGCATTTGGCTCTCAAAACGGTGTCGGTTCTTCAAGTACGACCAAAAAACCCAAGTGAAATGGTAGGAAAATCAGCTTACTTATGGTCTTTCTCGCTTTCCATGCATACATCCACTATCTGCAGGATATTGTGGTTGGCACTCAGCTCCAAGTTTCCCACATTGATCTGAACATAGTCCTGCAGGAAGTCCTCAGCAAGCTGGCGCACTTCTTTTGGCCAGGTCGCACTCCACATCAGGGTCTGTCTGTCAGGCTAAGAAAAAGGGAACACAGATCCACTTAAGGACTTAAGGTACTGAACCTGGAATGGGAAACCAGAGGATCCGTCCTTTTGTAAGGTTCACACACCCTTATCTGGTCAACAATTTTACGAATTTGGGGTTCAAATCCCATGTCCAACATCCTGTCTGCTTCATCCAGCACCAGGTATGTACACCGACGAAGGTTGGTCTTTCCTGCTTCAAGGAAGTCAATCAAGCGACCTGGTGTAGCAATGCAGATCTCCACACCTTCAAAAGAGAATAAGGAAAAAGAGTAAGGCTCTTCATTTGAATGTCAATTGGTATTTTTAGTCAGAATGAATCACCTTCCAGAGCAAAATTGTTTAAGAAAAAAAAAGAAAAGCACCACCCTCATTCCTACCCAAGACTGAGTCATTTCAGTAGAAGCCCTAGTTTAATTTTTTTTTCATTCTGAAATTACTGTTACAGTGCCATTAGAATAATAAATGCAGTATAGAAACTAAGAGCTTACTGTCAGAAAACACCAGTGAAGAGCTGTCCAAAAATCAGAAGTACAATAAGCTTCTCCTCAAGCCTGACCCACCTTCATCCAGAACTATTTAGTCTAGACAGCTCTCTAGAAAAAGAGCAAACTCCAGCTAAACTCCCCGTGTTAATCAAACATTAAGTGCTTCTCTTGCTATGCAGGTTAAGTTACTTCCACCTTCTGGCTTTAACACTGAGCAATTATGAACCAATAGTGACAGATAATCATCCTGCCTATGTTAGCATAAAAACAGAATTCAAATAGTCATAAACCAATATTGGGTATGGCAATTTATAATTTATACATTCCTTAACGGGGACTGGTTTCCACTGACTCCCAAATCTTACGGGCAAGTCCTTCAGTGCCACTGAAATGACCACACAAGGTAAATTTAGGGAAGCAAGGAGACGGGGAAGAACAAAACCCTAGCAGCCTTCTTGATACTGCACTTAGAGATGCAGAGTATTTTCCCAGATCTTTTTGTCAACCTGGACCCCTTAGAGCTGACAAAGCTGGGTGTACTTTCAGTTTCTATAAAGCTCATACAAGAATTAGATTTCTAATGGAGGCAGCGGTCTGCAGGGAAACTGAATAAACTGCAATCTCTGTTGTCAATGATGTACTCCTCCCAAGTAAATTCACTAAATACCCCAAAGATCACAGCTGGGGGTGTTTCCCACATTGATATGAACATAGTCCTGCTGCAACTGCATTTCCTCAAAATAACAAACTGTTATCTTTCTGCTAAGTTTTCTCTTCCCCCCTCTGAAGTCTTGACGATCTTCACAAGTTCAAAGAGAAAAAAAAAATGAAATCTAATATTCAAGTAAGTCACTATACAACAAAGAAGAGAACTACCTCACGAAGTATCATTGCAACTGGAGATTCATTCACACACACCCCTTCCAAAAAGGTTTTAAGAAGGTGATTTTACAGAGATTTTACAATACCTCCTCCTTCAGAAACCGCGAACACCCATTTTAAAATTACCTCTTTCTAGATCCCTGATCTGGGGACCTTTGGGTGCACCTCCATATATGCAGGTACTCTTCAGCCTTGAACATTTACCATAATCATCAGCCACCTGCTGTACTTGTTGGGCCAACTCTCTAGTAGGTGCTAGAACCAGACACTGCAAAAGGAATCAGAATCATAGAATGTTTAGGATTGGAAAGGTCCTTAAGATCATCTAGTTCCAAAACCCCTGCCATAGGCAAGGATGCCTCACACTAGACCTGGTTGTTCAAGTCTGTGTCCAACCTGGCCTTGAACACTGCCAGGGATGGGGCAGCCACAGCTTCCCTGGCAGCCTTCACCACTCTCACTATAAAGAATTTCTTCCTCGTTTCTAATCTAAATCCCACCCATTTGAGTTTGAACCTACCGCCCCTTGTCCTATCGCTACAGTCCCTGATGAATAGTCCCTCTCCAGCATCTTTGCAGGCCCCCTTCAGATACCTGGAAGGCTGCTCTGAGGTCTCCATGCAGCTTGTCTTCTCCAGGCTGAACAGCCCCAGAATCAATTCAGGATAACCAAGCTGCAGACATATCCCTAACTTAAGGGCTCTGCATAGATACCATAAGCAAAGTTGGACCATATGGTCTTTATTATCTAAAACATTTAAATATCTTTAGACTATGTCAGCAAATGCACAGAATCTCAACTGAGTGGGATGTTCACATTGTGATAGTAAACATTTCTCTACTTCCTGTTCTGCGGTACCACTTAAAGTATACATTAACAACGCTGTGCCATACACACAAGAAGGAAGAGAATCAACAAGCACTTACAATTGGGCCATCTCCTCTCTCCAAATATGGCTGGTGGTTGATGTGAACAATTGCAGGCAACAAGTACTAAAACAGAAAAATTTTAAGTCAAGACACAGGACTTCAATATTCAATGCCAACAACCTCCTGCCATGACAAATGGATCACAGCAGAGCCCCTTTAGCCTAACATTCTTTCAAGAAACTAACACCTGATGTGAGACACAGCAAGATTCCTTGGCTATATAAAAATGCTTCTGCAAAACCAAATACTTCCATTTATCTCACAAAATGGAAGATTTTCAGAGCTGCTGACCAACTGTATCTGCTTTCATATGAGCACAAAATATAGAAATATAGCTGCTCAGTACCTCTAAAAGGAAGGCTCATTTAAATTTGGAGTCTAACTTAGCAGAACTGAGCCCTAGCTTTTCATGAAGAATAAAATTCCTTCCTAATCACTGCAAATAAAATTAATGTATACCTCAAAGACTCAAACATTTCTTTTAACTTGCATATCAGCATGCACTGTTTTTTTAAACCACACTGTAAGCCTAGACCAAAGGGAAGTGACTAAGCATCCCAAAAGAGAGACAAAATATTTGCCTGTGAATAAGACAGACCAGTTGAGTTGAAACTGAAGTCTCAACCATGACAGTGTAAAACAAGCTTTAAAAACACGTCATTGTCTCACTTGATACCTGTAATACTGAAAAGCCCTACTACTAAGAAGTAGCAAAGGGTAGTTTCTGTAAAGCAATTAGGAAGCTAAAGAAATAAAAGGGAAGAATACATACTGCCAGTGTCTTCCCAGAGCCAGTCTGCGCAATGCCCACCATATCACGACCACTGAGGGCTAGTGGAAAGCCTTGGCACTGAATTGGAGTGGGTTCTGTGAAATTCTGGTCCATCAAAGCATCCATCACATACTCTAAGAATTTAAGAAAAGAAAAAAATTCTTAACTGAAGCTTCAAAAGACCTTTTAGAAAACATAATAGGCCTGTTACTGTTTCCCAGTAATCCTCATGATCTTAAAGAATGGTAAAATACTTACGTGGAAAGCTACACTGGTGGAAGGCAAACACGGGCTTGGGGCAGCCTTCCATCCCTCGGATTGTTATCTCTTTCTTTCTGCGCAATTCTTCAACTTCATACTATTTATGTGGGAAATAAAAAACACAAAACAAAGATAAATGCTGAATGTCAGCAGGGACTTAAAATGCATGTTGCTAACTACTAATGGACTTCACACCTCTAGGTAACAGCTTTGTTAGAGAACTGAGTTGGAACAGAGATCTAAGATGGCAGCTTCCCTAAAGATTTTGGTCTTAGAACTGAGCTATCACACAGGTTCTCCAATATTGAGAAGTACAAGCTCTCTACGTAGCCTAGAAAGACTAATATCTCGCCTTCCAACCAGCCCTTTTTAATGAAAAGTGTATTAACATAGTATTTGTAGGAATTAAGACTCTTTTTTCCAGAGGCCAGAAATGACAAAAAGCTTCAAAAGTTATCTGATCCTCCATTTCTAATAAGAAACATGTCTCATGTGACAGTGCTAATAACTAAAAAAAATAAATCGGCCCTAATATACTCTGCCCAAGCTGAAGGCAGGGCAGTCCTCTCCTTCAATTAAGACATTGCAGAGGTGGTTAAACACAGAGCTCTTGCTGGTCAACTTGCAACTCAGCAATGTTGCTTGGAATCTTTTCAGAACCAGCACTTCTTTCCTGCATGAAAAAGAGCCCAGGCAACATAATAATGATGCCCTAAGACCTCCCAAGTTTTTATAATAATGGAACTTCTTAAAGTATTACTGAAATCTGTATCCACATAAGCATAATTTTAGGCTTAGTAGTGTTTCATCTTTGTCTAGCCTACCTTGCAAGTCCAACTGGACTTTGCAACATGCTTCCACAATTCATGACCTTATTCTAATGCTCATTAAATATCAACAGAAAGATACACATCAAACACCAATTGAGGACTTTATCCAAAGCAGTAAATTATTTGTCAGAACCTCTTGAGCTTGAATGAAATGGTAAAAAAGAAAACAACTTTTGGGAAAAACATGAAAACCCTTTGAGTTTGCCAAGGCAAAGACCGCTACAGCAGCGAATGCTGACTGTGGTTCAGTAGTTCCAGCTGTTTTATCTTTAAAAAGCCAGTGTTTCCTTCAATTCCTTCATGTCACATTTGTATCACATGAATACTTCACGTAAAGATTTCTAAGACTATGGAACTGGATAAGAACATTTGTTTGTGTTCTCATGTTACAGATGAAATCTCTTAATTTCTAAATACCAAAGACATTAAAGAGGGGAAAAAAGGACTAGATTCAAGTTGAGTAGGAAGGGGGGGATTAGTGTATCTACAGAGTAAACACAAGGTACTCTATCTAGTTTTGAGCCCTCAGTATAAGAAGGACGTTGTTTGACCAGGGCATGTCCAATTGTCAGAGAAAGCCAAAGGCTGGACTACAGACTGTATGATGAAAAACGGAGCGCTGGGTTTGTTTAGCTTGGGAAAAAGAGGACTAACAAGGCAATTTAGCTCCAACTTTCAACTATCCAATGGGTCACTATAGAGAAAATGCTGCAAATCTTTTTTTGGGGGGGAGTGAAATACCATGAGAAACATTAAGCCATGGGACAACCACCCAGAGAGGATATAAAAAACTCCCCATCCCTGGGGATATTCAAACTCATAAGGACAAGGTGCTAAGCGACCTGCTCTGGTTTTGTAATTAGCCCTGCTCTGAGCAGAGAGTTACAATAGAGATCTCCCATGGCCTCTTTCAGCCTCAATTATTATCATTATGATAAAATATTACTTTTGAACCTTTCTCATGTATTTCTGCAACTCCTAATTTACTAGTTTAGGTTCCTTCAGGGCATTCCCAGTATTACAACTCTGAAATTCTCAAAGTCTTATCTACACTGACAAATAGTTAGACCAGACAAGCATTATGATGATAAATTACAAATGACCAAATGTAAAATATTCTCATATAAAATCAGCTAACAGCAGAAACGCCACCTTTACTGAATGCAAAGTTACTGAAGGCAACTAGAAACAGCATCCTGTGGAGTATACACGTACCAAAATAGCTTAAGGAAGAGACAGTTTTAACACACACTTCCCCATGCTTCCAAGTTTTTCCACTCGTGACATTTTCTGTTGTAGGCAAAATGGAACAGACAGGCTGTGAAAACCTACCGGAGTAAGCCTGGCCACTTCTGGATGCTCCACGTAAAAATTCTTCTCAAACTTGGGCAGCTCACTTAAATCCCATTTTTTCTTCCGTAAACGTTCCCCCGGATTACCAAATTTCTTTGGAGGAAGAGGACCTCCACGACTTGCTCCAAACCTGGGAATGTCAATGTTAATTGTAAGACAGTACTTAATTACTCTGGAATTTACAGAGTTTCTTAAGCATTTTCCACTCTCTTTTCCCCAAGCTGACACACGAGCACAGTAATCCAGCATAAGTCACCCCCTGCCTATCACTATGATGGCAAGCAACTTCCTGAAATAACTCTGCTTTAGTCAGTTTTAAATCCCAAATCATCATCCAGTACAGCCATTTGTAAATCACTGCCTTAAAGCTCCAGTCTCTTGGTTCTGTTCTCCCTTGGTACAATTCTGTGGGTATAGCTACAGCACTTACCTCTTCCTGAAACTGACAGTACGCTTAAAACATGGTTAGATGAAAGGGATGACAAAAATCTCTAATTGCAAGTTCCTTTTATCTCTCCCAAGGTTAGTCTTACACAAAAACCAGCTACTTCACTGTCTCCCCCTCTATGTCTTCTCTCCTTCCTTATCAAGCAAACCAAGAGTGAAGAACAGAAAGTACGTAAGTCTAGCCACGCCTGAAGTCCATCTGTGGGTCTGGAACCAAAGCAATTAAAAAAATGTATATTTTTTTCTTTAAACCAGACCCTAACAGGAAAAAACCCAACAAGCCCAAAACAAAAAAAGTATGTGGTAAAAATCATACCCCCTCTCAAATGCTTTGAAGGAAGACTCTAGAAAGTAAAAAGCTAATGTTTACTAAAAAATTCCTAACTAGCAGAACAACTCAGGAGTTACTGCTTTTACTCTCTCACATAAGTCTTCTTGCTCACATTAAGTTTTCACCCAGTTAATGTAATACACTTTAGAAGGTTAAGAACTAACTGTAATCACTTGTTAAGGCATTAGATACAACATGAGCTTCTGTCAATAATCTGGAAGAATAACTGAAAACTAGGTGGCACAGAATGATTATTTACTGTGAATATTATAAAGTGCGTATTTTAAAATTCCACCAAAAAAGTCACAGCGCTTTCATTAGTATCATAGAAACACAGCAGAAGGTATTTTTCCCAATGCTATCAAATTTTGTTCTAACTCATATTTTGCTTAAGAAAGCTACAGTCTTCTCCAAAATATAGATTCATGAAAAATGCCCATGTAAAACAAGACTTCTACTTAGACAGCAAATCAAAAGTGGCTGCACCTAACCCAGGCAGTCAGTTAGTAAAAAAAAAATAAAAATCAACTATTAATGAAACAAACCAAAAGCAACAAAAATCCTAAGGCAATCTTCTGACACGAGTGACCTGGGAGGAGAGAGGTGCTAAAAAAGAACGAACTGAAATAAATTTCTGAATTATCTTAAGCCCAAGACTCTGTTCAGCCATTAACTACATTTGGTCTTCAAATTGCTTCCAGTGCAAACTACAAATTATAGTCATTGACAGACCAGAAAAAAAGAACTTAAATCAACACATTAACAAAAAGAAGGGGTTGCATTGTTGGAAAAGCTAAGTATGGTTGATAATTCAACTTAAAACCTGCTAAGTAATTTTTTAAATGTTTGCTTTGTTGCAACTGTGCATTCAGTCTCTTCCTTCTCCTATGAATATACCTTATTTTCTCCTTGGTATGTCTATGGGATCCTGCAGACAAGCTGCATGATCGGCAACTTTTGTAACATGAAAAGCCTGTGAAAGTCAACTTCAAAAATTCATTTAAGCTCTACATTTTCTTTCAGATCAAAGAGGAAAAAAAAAAGAAAGTATAGATTTTAATTTACAGGCACATTCTCCTATACTGGAGGTGTTTGTTGTTGCTCATGCTTGCTTGAGGTCAAAATGACAACTATTTCTATACCCAAGTGGTGCTAACAAAACCCATAGTCTCACTTAAGTCAACTGGAGGTTCAAAGTTTCAGTGAAGTTTTATTATGAAACACATGAAGAACTGATTGCAAAACTGGACACTGAAAACAGCGGGGTACTACAAATACTTGCTCCATAGCTATCCAGAGGGAAGAACTGATGTATTTTATATAGAAGCCAAATAGTTTCAGTTCTCCATTTTTGCCTGTGTACTGACCTGACAGAAGTGAGCCCTGCAGCAGTCCTTGAACACTGCTTGTGCTGAAGTTTATCAGCTAAACTGGCAATAACTGACACTTTACATTCTGATTAAAAGTCAAACGAGATTCAAATTCCAGTTAACTGATTTGAATCTAAGATTATTCCACTGATTTGCCAACAGTTTTCAACTGTTAAATTCAGATCAACTCAAAACATTCTCTAATGTTACTGGTGCCATAATTTCTGGGGCAGAACTGATTAAATTTGTTATATTCCAGAGCAAAATAGTACAACTTTCAATTCTAAGAAGTCACCTACAGCTTGCTCCTGACAGGAGGAAACCAGAAAGCCTGTATTTCATTTGGTTGGCCTATGAAAGAATCAGCAATGAGAAAGTGATAAACTTTAAAATGGCCCAAAATTTTATAGAGGTTACTTATGACATAGGATAGTTAAGGTATGAAAATATTTGTAACCATTATACATAACTAACAAATTGAATCCCTATGCATTGAAGCTTCCAGGATAACATGCCAAGAAAAGGATTTTCCATGCAAATGTCCAAAAACTTTGCAAAATGTAGGTACTCCTTTCACTTATGCAAAACCCCTCATCTAAGAGAGAAGCACTCACCTATAATCAAAGTCTTTATGCAAGATGAGATTACAAAAATGTTAAGGCACGCCAAGCGTTGTGACAACGCTTTGGCCAGTGTTCTTTTAAGCAACTGTATGTAAAGCTGCATACTCAAACTCACTCACTAAACTCCAAAAACAGCTGGGGTTTGAACTCTCTCACACTTGCCAATGCATATACTCCAGTGTTCTTGTGTTAAACTAAGCTGGAAATCTCCTAGTGGAAAAACACCAGAACTCTCCTCTGAGAAAAAAAAATTAAAGTATCTTTTAATTTCAGAGTGTGAAATGTGGGTGTAAGATAACGCAAGGATACAACTAATCTCTCGCCACAGGCAACAGGAAACTACATGTTAAAATGCATTGCAATATATAACAAAATATACACAAATCTCCCAGTGGGGAGGGAAAACAATAAAGGAAAGAAGTGTGTGGGGGAGACTTATTAACTGAGATCTAGCCTTCATGTTAAGAACAACAGTACCCACATGAAATGTTTACTATCAGTCCTTGAGAATAAAGGCCTAACTACTGATCTGAAAGACAGAAAATGCTGCTCTCCTAAATTATGCTAACTTTCTCTTTATAAAGGCCTGGGAACAACGTCTAAGTACTTTCAACCCTTAAAAAAACTGAAGTCCCAAACTAGTCATATACTATAATGTCACTGTATTTATTGCTGCCATCCTCAGAACAGGAAAAAATAATATTCAAACCTGCAGAACCCTTCTGCAAGCCACACTTCCTGTAAACAGCAGATTCAAGAGTATCAAGGACTAGGCCTCTGCAGTGCCACACAGACAAGTCCTGTCTGACTGCTACGTAAGCTTGGTCATGCTCCTGAAGTCTGGTCCAGAGCCAGGTTTACGGAGATCACCCTCCCGAGGATCCAAGTCCCCCGCATGGCAGCACCTTCTGATCTCATCTCCTCCCACGATAAAGCCCGGGAGCACAACTGAGAAAGATCCTTCACCAAATGCCATCTTTCTAGTCAGTCCAGAAGGAGCAATGACAATCGGAAGGGCAGACAGTCCAAACACCCTTGCCCGGGCCACCAAGGCCTT
>JANHGB010048285.1:0-10464 GCA_026283785.1 Coracopsis vasa
AGTCAAAAAACACAGCACTGCAGCAGCTACTAAGAAAGAGAAAAAATGACTGCTACTGCTGAAACCAGGACAGACAGTAAGAAAAAATTCTTTTCTGAGTGTGCTGAGGCGCTGGCGCAGGGTGCCCAGAGAAGCTGTGGCTGTCCCATTCCTTGCAGTGTTCAAGGCAAGGCTGGACAGGGCTTGGAGCAACCTGGTCTAGCGGAAGGTACCCCTGCCCATGGCAGGGGATTGGAACTGGATGAGCTTTAAGGTTCCTTCCAACTTAAACCAGGCTGGGATTCTGTGATTCTACGATTTTATAATTATTCTTAACACTTTTCTTCTAGACACTTCACCTGTGTGGAAGTAAGTACAGTAACTGCAGTATAAGTAACTCCTCTGAACTGCTCTAGTGATGCCTCTGCATGCACTGAGCACCTGTGCAGCATGTGCTTCCCAACTTTGAACCATCCTGATTTGTTGGTCTAACAGAACATACTCTGTACTGTCTATGCTCCGGTATTCCAGCACATTGATAGGACATAAGACAATTTGGCTACTGTACAGGCATGCTGTACATTCTTGGAAGTGAAAAAGTAATAGGAGAACTGACAGGTGATGAACCTGCTGTATGACTTCAGGCTGAGAGTCTTCAGAGAGAGGTATGATCCCTCTTCTAATCAAGCAACAAACCTTAGAAAGCATTTTTGTTCCTCAGGAATTATGGCAAAGAGACTTTCTGAGTGACACCAGAAAGATCCCATAGAGTATGTTTTAAGACAGGAATCCACCAAAAAGCAGTTTCTGAACCGGTAAGATCAAGGTAAAGAACTTCTTCACTTGCAGAGGACAATTTCTTCTCAGTCATATTCTCTGATGCGTTTGAATGATAGTATTGCTTAGTGTAATTATTTCAGTACCTATGGATCTGTTACTCCTAGAGAAGTTTCAACTCAAAGATCTAGTTGATGCGGATCTTGTCCTGTGCATCATTGCATTAGTTCTTTCCTAAGTAAAAGCATACAGACTAACAAAATTCCAAACATTACAAAAAATATGGAGTTCAGGTCTTCAAACCTCCATGGCTGCAGTTTTGTCCATAAATCAAATTTTATAACAAATCATGAAAGCAGATGGGAACAAGGTGAAGAGTTAGTAGTATCCGAGTACCTGTCACTCAGTCTGATTAAATGTCTGTGCTAATAGAACTTCCAGAACTACCTCAAGAAGTATGAGTCCAAATCATGTCATTTTTTGCAGTTTATCTTCTGGATTATTTTATTTTACAATCTACAGTTGCCTTCTTCTGATAAAGTAATATATTACTAATCCACTGGCAGAATGATTGAATCTGAAGTATGAATAGCTGTTGTCTGTTTCTTTTTTTCACAAAGAAAAATATAGTATCTTTTTTAAATTAATTAAAATTCCATTAAAAATAATATAAAATCCAAAGTAGCTTTCATTTTATAGCATTTGGTGAGAGAAAGTTGAGGAGATATTAGGACCTCTATTCCTGAATTTGCTGACACATGAGCGTTAAAAATTACTTATTAGAGAAACTGTTTTCACAAAACCAAGAAAAGTAGTGGAGGAAAAAGCTGCAAGTTGTTTTACGTGCTTAGAAAGAATTGAGATCAAGCAATAAAAATAAGTTAAAACCTGCAAAAGTTTCCAACTATTTCTAGTAAAATAAGCATTGCTAAATTGAAACCAATCCACAACTCTGATAGTTCACTGAAACTTTAAAAGACATCTTCTCTCTTTCACTCCCTCTCTTTCTTTTCTTTCTTCCTTTTCAAAAATTAGTTTAGAACATACGGCATCATTTACTGCCCAGTGGAAAAGTCTTTTTTACTCCAGAGGGAGCTGGAAAGGTGATAGGTGCCCCTGTACTTTGGTTCATCCATCTGTAGAATAACACAAGACCTTCCTCTTGAGAGTGCTGATGTCTGAAAAATACTTTAGGTTTCCCAGGTGAAAAGGGCAATTCATGTGCAGAGTATTATTATAATCTTTTTTTCTTCCAACACAAGCATTTCATAAACTTGCATTGTTGTCAGAATAGTTCTGAAATATTTTACCCTCAGGTTCATCTTTCTAGCTACAGAGCAGAGCTCTCTGTAGTTTATTCTCAGTCAGTTTGTCTATACACACACCATCTTTTCGAAGTGCTGCTGACATACATATTCACAGAATATCTATAATGGTCTTATTAAAGAGACAAATTAGTTATTTTACTTAAACAAACAACAGAAGTATTACCCATCGGAATGCCCAGGCGCTCTCCATAAATAATACTGAGTGCTGATGAGATGCGTTTCAATGCATTTTATTTTATGTTTTACCTTAGTGGGTAACTCAGCCTGTGTTGGACTGACTTAACTGCTCAAGTGCCAGAATCCTGACAGTTCTCAGGAATGCTCTAACATTGCAACACTTAGGAACACAGGATTTTCTTTGTCAGGAAATCTTAAATTCTGATTCAAGACTGTCAATGTCTACTAATTTTTTTCTAGTGACTACATTGAAACTAATGCTTTTACAGAAATATATGTCCTGAACAGTATCAAAGCAATGAATAAATATAAGATGGAAATGGGAGACAAATTTTGACAGTCATCTGCTTTGTATCACATCAAAGCTGTGAAGTGATATCAAAGTAATGAAATCTTCATGGAAGCTTCACAAGGTAAGAGATATTCTTCAGTGGCACTGGGATAACGTAGGCTTCATCAGGCTTCAGCTGGAGTGCTGAACATGCTTTCAGGAATCCAACTGTTCCTTGAAAGTCTGGATTCTTTAATGCCTCCACAGTCTCATAAGAAGAAGACCTTACCCATCTTTGCCAACAGGTCATCAGCATCAAGAGCCAAGTCCACCATTAGACCATGTCCTTGAGCATCCCATCTGCAGATACAGATCAATCAAAGGACAAAGAAAACTTAAAAGAAGCTATTACTTAATTTCAGCAGAGATCAAGATAAGATTTCCATTCTCTGCAGAAAGATACTTCATAAGAGGGATAAAAACAACACCTCAACCAACTAAAATCACACTGGGTCTATTAAAATGAGTCATCAGACAAGATCTGAATGAGGTCTTTCTACACTTGTTATAAAGACAGTGACCAAATATTATTCATTGCACCTATTTATATATTGCAGGATGTTAATTTCTTTTAGAGAGAGAAAGAATCCCCCCTCCCAAAAGTAAAATTTAAAGGGACTCAATGTCAAAGTCAGACATATCTCTTCTCATTCTCTCATATTAGCAAGATACATCTCCCTAATTTTGAGTGTCTAAGGACAGCTACCTAGGTGCTTAGTCTAAGCACCTAAATATCTTTTTGAGATACCTAGGCAGGCATTCAACTAACCACCCAGGCATTTAAAGTGACATTTTCATAGAATTTTAGTTCCTACATTCAGGAGACTAAGTTAGTAAGGAAACACTTAACTTGCTTAGACACCTGAGACATCCTATCTACTGAAGGTTTCAGAAGGAAGATTTCCAGGTAATTAGGGTTATTTTAGGAAATTCTCAGCATCATCTCTGCCTTCACTGAACCAACTGCTTAGATACTTATTTCCTGTTAATGGAAATTTATCACTGAAATTGCTAAGTCTTTAGAGCATTCTGACATGCTAAATTTGCTCAGGCTTTGGCTAAGTCTTTCCAGCTACAATAGCAGTGCTGTCTATTATATGATATGTAACTGTATATTACATGATGACAATGAAATAATCACTCAAACTGTGGTCCAGAGGTGAACTAGGGTTGATGAAAGGGTATTTTAAATGGCAATTACTTCACCACAAAACACAAGCTTAGTAGCAGGGGTATGCTGAAGAGTCTGTAATCCACCTCTCGTATGTAATGAGGTTGGTGTGAAGCTGGATGAGAAAGACCCGCGAATACTATGAACCTGTGATTCTAGCTGTGCAAACAGAAAAGTCTGCCGGTGTTTGGGAATGTCAAAAGAAAAGATGGGCCTAGACCCTGGATGACACCTAAATTTGTCCTTGTTTATGTCCAGCAATTTCTCAATTGAGTGAGAATTTTCTGTGAGTCCTTTTGAAGTTTATCTTAGATAAACTCCTTGTCTGTTAATTCAGACTTCCTTCTAAACCTGTAAGCCATGCATGCACAACTACACAGCAACTCAACTGGAGGAGAGGGAAATGCTTCTTTCAGGTCTAATTTGGGCTTCTGATGTGGAAGTCCTGGAAGAACAACTTTCCTTAGGCTAAGGAATCCAAGTCTCTTACCTCTCCATGCTGCACCATCTATATTATCATAGGGGAAATGCTACTATTTGAAAGACACATTCTGCATATGAATAGCTTCAGATTCACTTACTTCAAGTAAATTTTAGTTTAGTCTTCCTTTTTTTTTTTTAATTTAAATATGAAAGAAAATACTGATACCATTTTAAAAAAATATTTTATTCTTTTCTTGTTTATCTCTAAATCTCTAGAGGCTAGCTGCTGCTGTCTTCTGACACTAAGATTTAGTCACTGAGAGTTGTGGGATTTTTTTCCTCTCAAATATAAATGATTTTCTGCTTACCAGCAATTTCCTTAAAAAGACAAACACTTTCCATCTAAAAATAGTAGCTGTGGTTTTTAACAAATGTGATGATTTTTAATAAATTTTATTAATAATGACTTTGAATGACATTGGAGATGGAAAAGATAATCAGAAGATATTTAATGTAGAAAAAATATTTGTCCTAATAATATTTCCATTTTTGTTTGAATTGCTTTTTCCTAAAATATTTCTTGTATTTGTGTTTTCAAGTTAGATCAGTGCAGCTACTGAGATAGGCATGCTTGTGGTCTTTTGTTTACTTTTGCAACTGAGATATTGGTAGCTACTCTTCTGAATTCACTGGGCTATGTGACTATGGACACCTACAATGGCAGACACAAAGCAGTTACTGCCAGGGGTACAGAATCTATCTGTTTCCACACTTAACCTAGTGATAGGACAGATGAATCTTGAACCTAAACCCTAACTGAAATGCAAGGAAATATAAAACAAAAGAAAAAAAACAAAACAAAGCAACCCAAACAAAACAACATAAAAGAAGCATTTGACAGGCAAAATAAGGAATAAGAAAAAAAAAAAAGACAACAAAAAAACCAACCTAAGTACTAGTCTGTTTATCTATCTGCTTCCTTATCTAACCTGACCAAAACTACAAAAACCTCAGAGATACTTTTTTTTGAAGTTTCCAGCTTTTTCAGGTTTGGTTGTTTTTTTTGTTTTTTTGGGGTTTTTTTTAATTGAACAGTTTGAGTTCCTCCTACACGAAAGAAGGAATAGAGGGAAAGATGATGAGCTACAAAGTTGTGAATATGAATGACTGTGACTGCAGCAGGGAAGAAGCTTAGCTGCAGTAGAATATCTGTGAGAAGTATCAGTGGCGATTAACCTCCTGAAAACTGCTGCCATATGATAACTGCAATTTTTTTTAAATGAAGTAAGTTTATTACTTTCATTAATTTTCTAACCGACTGAGCCTGTGTCACAAAACTATGAATGAAATACATCCTCTTTCATACAGTCCCATGAAAAGAATAACAATATAATATACGAAAGATCTCATCACCTGTATGGGTGGACACTCCTCATCTGGAAATATTCTAGTGCCCTGTCACTGATATCTATGACCTCTGTTGTGAATGAATGGAAGATTGCATTCTCTAGAGCTTTATAAATTCAGGATCAAGCATTTTCAAAACACTACATATTTGAAATACTGAGACGCCAAAAGGCTCTAAATATCTGTCCCGGGAGACCTATTAGTTCTTGTCTTTTCTTTCACCTAAAACAGCCAGCATTTGTGCAAAAGAGGTGGAATCAGCTTTTAAATTAGTATAATAACAAACACTTATATTTTCTTGCCAGTTCATGCCACATAACTGAGATAACAGATAATCGAACATCCTAGTACTGCGACGCCGTCAAGTACTGATGATTTTTCCTTACTGCATTTAGTAGTTCTCCAGAAATACTTCTGCAGTATCCCTCAGGGAAACGAGTAGTAAAAAGAGGGGGAAGAAAAGGTGGAAAGAAGGAGAGAGAAAATAAAAACAGAAAGAAATAATCATCGTAGAACATCCTAGGGGAACAGAGCAAAGTGAAAAAGCCAAAGAAAGAAGTAGCTGAGCTTGCCTTGACTGCATGAAATTTGTTGAAATCACTTTTTGGGGCAATGGAATTTAAATAACTTAAAATTGTTCATACACAATTGGTTCTTTTTCTGCTGTTAGAAAAGAAGAAAATCTATTCAGTTATAGCAACCTATTTTTCAGCAGAAAGAAAAAAATACACTAAGTGGAAAAAATCAGCACAAGTTTTGGAGCTGAGGCACATTTCAATTACCAAAATAAAATACAGCACTTGAAGTATTTTTGTTGATTTTCTCCTCAGCACCACCTTCCTCTCCTTTTCGAGTGAAATGTAAAGCTTAGTTTTATTTGCAACTGTCTGTCCTCAGAGAGGGTTGTAACTCCCAGTCACAGCAAACACACATTGCTGTGGGTGAAACCCATACTCAAGGGTAAGAAAAACCTTTGGCACAGCTTTGCCGCTCAGAACATATAGTAATTAAATTCGATAACCTTAGGCAGAGGGGAGCTAAGGAAAGTCAGTCATAAGAAGTGAGCTTTGAGGGTGTGGGTTACAGCAGGAAAACCAGCACATAAGACAAAGGAGTCCATCTGACATCCCTGGGGAAGCAGGGTGGGTTTCTGAGCAAGACTGAGCTGATATCTGGCAAAAATTCTTGAGTGATCCTTTAAACCCAGTGTCGGATTTCTATGTGTAAAGTTGGATATTAGTACACCTTCTAAAACATTTTGATGAACTTAAGTGTGCCAAATCACAAGGCAGAAGCTTTTAGCACTTTTCTACTGAAAACTGTAATGCAGAGACACCTAGGCAAGCTCTCTCTAGAGAGCTCTATGAAAGGAGAGCTCAATATAGATCAATAATTTTGTCATAGATAACTCTGTCTTTCACAGAATCTTGGTTTTCCTGTCATCTTCACAGGCACACTAGAAATGCGCATGCGTTGCTCTAATATCATAGAATTGTAGAATGGTTTGGGTTGGAAGGGACCTTCAAGATCATATAGTTCCAATCCTGCAATAACTCTCCTAAATAACACTGAAAAAGATAAACAGTCTGTCTCCCTAGATTTTAGTTTGGTTGCTTAATTCAGGAAATTTAGGAACATATATAGTCAGGGTGAGGGATGCCCATGCCGCAGGTGACTTCTGAAAGGGGCTATCTTCCCCTTTGACCATAAGGGAAGCCAGAGGCTGCTCATCATTAAATATTTCAANNNNTCCTCCTCACAGGTAGTTTGTATAGATTACCTACTGCACTGTCAGCATCCTTCCTTTCACCGTAGCTTTACATTCCTTCTGTAGCTAACCTAGCACATCCACTCTGTGCTGAGGAGTGATATGTATGTCCTATCAAACCGGCACTGACCATGTGCAGCAGGGAGCTGGGCAGGGGTTATCTTTCATTGAGCTGTTTTTCAGAGAGAAACTCAAATGAGTTACAAATTCATCTCCAGGAGCAGCATGGCTATATTCAAGCAACAGTGCGATGACAACTTTGGTACATCTTAAACACAGTGTTGTGCAAAGGTGGATGAAGTGTCTGGTGCGCACCTGCCCTGGATCAGGGTGCACTTCCCCAGTTGTCACACATTGCTTAGCAAGCATTAGGGATTTTTTGCAGCCGTATTGTAGCCATGGCCTGAAGCCTTTTGGAAATGTTAACCATCCCTTTTCAAGAAAGCCAGAACATTTTTAAAGAATTTATAAAAAATTAGATACAAATTAAGCAAGGCTTTATCTTTCGTTCAAAGCTAGAATGCCATATTGTAAAACTGCAGCTGGTGGGATCTGACTTTTAAGCCACAGCGAAGTTACTTGTGTCAGAGCAACTGCAGGGATCAGTGTTGGAACCACAGATTTTTCAGTACCTTAAATGACTCAGAGCATATTATTTAAACTAAAATTTCTGGTGTGCAGATGATACTAAATTGGGAGGAAAGGTCATCCGTGAGAAACAATACAGTCAGGTAGGGAAGGATTTAGATCATTTAAGTACTTGAGCTAATAGATAGCAAATTCAATGCAGATAAATGCAGAATAATGAGTCTCGGAGACTGCAATAAAAGGACATAATATCTGCTTAATGGGAAGGTACTACAGTATATTGACCTGGAGAGAGATACGAGAGTTATTTTAATAATAAAAACCCCCTTATATTAAGGCCTTCAACTCAATTAGTGTTAAGGAAATACAGTGTATTTCATTAGGACCTCACCCAAAGTACTGCATTCAGCACTAATCACTCTACAGTTCAGAAAGCATATTTAGAATTGGTCTAAAAGGGGTGATTTGTAGAGCAATCTAATGAAAGCACATTTCGGAGATATAAGTTTTGCGGACATTACAGAGAAGATTGACTGTATCCTCACCATAAAGTCAGAGACTTTAGAGGTGACTAAGACGTCCAGTACAAGCTTAATGAATACTTGGCAGTAAGAGGTGAACTGTTGAGGAACTCATTACTTTAACCCCTCAATCTTTGCAATTCTATTAAGTTTAGAGCTGCTGTCATGGAGGAACAAATTCTCATCTAGATTTACACCACTGCAATTTGAGTGAACTCTCTGGAGCTACACTTCTTACAGAAGCGTGAAGAAGAACAAGATATGTTCACCAATTTCTAATATAAGCCTGATGGAGCCACTGCTCTCTCTTTGTATGCTCTCAGGTTTCATTTGGCTTTACAGGTTACAGACTTGTTAGTCAAGGGAACGTCAAGGTCTAGAAAGTCTAAAAGGTCACCAGGCTTGCCTAAAAATTCACAGAACTGTTTGCTATGTAAAGAGGGAAATTAAAGGAGACAATGTACAGTCAGGGGGCTTTTCTCTCTCTTTTCTGCCAAAGTCTTACAGAAAATAGCTGGTGGGGAGAGTTAGGGTGAATACTGCTCTACTAAATGCCTATTCTTTGTCATGGCAAAGTCATTGCATTGGATATGCCAGAGTTCTACTAGAAAGCATGTCTTGTGAAGCTAGTTTTGAAGTTTTCAGTATGTAAATCTCTCATTTTTGCAATTATTTTTCTAGTACTTTGCAAATTATTATTTTCTCTAAAGCTAACGGGCAGTTAACATAACAAGCCAGCTCCTTGCTGACTACAAAGCTGTGGTGTACAGATGTTGGAAATGTAATCTGGTATTTTTCTCAGTCTCTAGACATAAACTTTTCTCTGGCAGGTCTCCATTTTAATCAGAACACACAAATGTCTGTTCCTGGATAAGTAAGCAGCGTTTGGTTCTCTGTAATCAGAAAACAAGGGTGTTTGGGAATGTTTTTCCTCATTCTGCTAATACATGACACAAAATTCATACTCTGTAACTTCTGAAAAGATAGCATTCAGGAGACATTTCAAGACTAATGATATATTACTTTAACAGTTTTGACATTTATTTTCCTCCTTTTTCAAATTACCTTTAAAAAACTTGGCTTATTCTAACCAGAGGAATTTTCTTAACAAGAGAATGGAAACTGCATCCGAACTTTACTTTAACTTTTTTTCTTTTCCAAAGATAAAAATTGAAGTTTTTCTAACAATGTGTCATTTCCTCCATGGATTAAGAATTTTTTGGAAAAGATGGTACATGAATACTGAAAATGTTTTTCAGATGATCCAGGAGGACACATAATCTTCTGCCAAGATAATTCTACTGCAATCTATTTGAAAGACATGTAAAGATAGCTATTATATGATTAATACAACTGACTGAAATGTGACTTTAGAACTGAAGATTTAATACATTCGGTCACTTTAAAGGGGTGGGTTAGTTTCTTGGTATGTCTGAGTTTTTCTATAAACTTAGGAGAAAACATGTTACACCTAAGATGCAGAAAATGTTGATGAGTCATTGTGTTTGAAATATTGTGTTTGATTTATTTATCTTTCGATATTTCATGATCAGGCTATTATCTTCACACAATTATACTGTACAGCTTTCACTTCATCATTGATTCAGTGCAATTACAGTAGTCAAAGCCAAAGAATTCAGTGAAGAACTGAATTGTGTTAACATATATATTTGTATACAATTCTGTACAAATAATTGTGTATGGGAAATAATGTAGGAACCAAAGCCCATGTTAACAAAGATGTGGTTCCAGAGTGGGAGCACAAATGGTGGTGTATGTGGCCATATAACATTATTGAGCAGCTTCTGCTTGAAATGTTGGTCTTTGATTTGTCCTTGCTGGGTCAAGCAGAGAGCTCAGGTAGTATCTTTCATGGCCTGGTTTCACTCCTAGGAAGAGTATTAGGAACACTAATACCAAATCAATAACATTTTCCATTATTGGACAGGCTGTTTGTATAAGAAATAGTCTGTCTTGCCAATAGAGAAAAAGTA
>JANHGB010048286.1:0-14690 GCA_026283785.1 Coracopsis vasa
GTGAAGAGGGGAGGGACGGGAAGAACCGGGGCAGGGGCGCTGGCGGGGAGGTGGGTCCGGGAGGCGGGACCGGGGCGGGGGGTTTCCGCCCCCCGCACACGTGTCGGGCCGCCCCGCACCCGCCCGGCGGGGCTATATAAGGGGCAGCGGCTGCCCAAGTAGCGCCGCGCCGCCGCCCGCCACCCCCGAGTGCCCCACCATGAGCTACACCATGGAGCCCCTGGGCAATCCCTCGTACCGCCGGGTGACCGAGACCCGGGCCACCTACAGCCGCGCCAGCGCCTCCCCGTCCAGCGGCTTCCGCTCCCAGTCGTGGTCGCGGGGCTCGGGCAGCACCGTGTCCTCCTCCTACAAGCGCCCCAACCTGGGTGTCCCGCGGGCCGTGTACGGCTCCACGGTGCTGAGCTCAGCCGAGAGCCTGGACGTGAGCCAGTCCTCGCTGCTGAACGGCGCGGCGGAGCTGAAGCTGAGCCGTTCTAACGAGAAGGAGCAGCTCCAGGGGCTGAACGACCGCTTCGCCGGGTACATCGAGAAAGTGCATTACCTGGAGCAGCAGAACAAGGAGATAGAGGCGGAGCTGGCGGCGCTGCGGCAGAAACACGCCGGGCGGGCGCAGCTGAGCGATGCTTATGAGCAGGAGCTGCGGGAGCTGCGCGGGGCCCTGGAGCAGGTGAGCCATGAGAAAGCGCAGATCCAGCTGGATTCGGAGCACATCGAGGAGGACATCCAGCGCCTGCGGGAGCGCTTCGAGGATGAGGCGCGGCTGCGCGACGAGACGGAGGCCACCATCCGCGCCCTGCGCAAGGAGATGGAGGAGGCCTCGCTGATGCGGGCGGAGCTGGACAAGAAGGTGCAGTCTCTGCAGGACGAGGTGGCCTTTCTGCGGGGTAACCACGAGGAGGAGGTGGCCGAGCTGCTGGCGCAGCTGCAGGCGTCCCATGCCACGGTGGAGAGGAAGGACTACCTGAAGACCGACCTCACCACGGCGCTGAAGGAGATCCGCGCCCAGCTGGAGTGCCAGTCCGACCACAACATGCACCAGGCCGAGGAGTGGTTCAAGTGCCGCTACGCCAAGCTGACGGAGGCGGCCGAGCAGAACAAGGAGGCGATCCGCTCCGCCAAGGAGGAGATCGCCGAGTACCGCCGGCAGCTCCAGTCCAAGAGCATCGAGCTGGAGTCCGTGCGCGGCACCAAGGAGTCGCTGGAGCGGCAGCTCAGCGACATCGAGGAGCGTCACAACAACGACCTCACCACCTACCAGGTACCGGGGTGGGGGGCGGCCCGGGCTGTGCCGAGCCCCGTTCGGGCGGCGACAGGGGCGAGGGGCCTGATGCCGGTCCTCCCGGGGGGCTGGGGACACCCCAAAGGTTGTGTCGTCCCCTCTGAGGGCTGGGGGGGGGCACCCCGAGGGTTGAAGACCCCCCCCGCCTGGCCTCAGGGAAGGGAGGTGCTGGGGAGGGAGGTGGGACCCGGGTGGGTTCTGCTCTGATCCCACCAACACCTCTCAAAGATGCAGAAGGAGTTTCTGGAAGTCTTCTGGGAACTTTTGCACTGGTTGTGCATGAGGTTTATGCCTGTGTCAAAGAGGGTTTCTGTGCTTTCCGTTGCAGGACACGATTCATCAGCTGGAGAATGAGCTTAGAGGAACAAAGTGGGAAATGGCACGTCACTTGAGGGAATACCAGGACCTCCTCAATGTCAAGATGGCCCTGGACATCGAAATTGCTGCATACAGGTACAGTAGGATCATTGCGGACATGTCTGGAATATTAATAGCACTGCAGATGCTGCTGGTGTGGGGAGCCTTGCCATGGATGAGAAGTGTCTGCATGCAGTGAAATTGGAGCTTGGCTAAATCGCAATCACTCCAAAATCTCTGCAGACCCGAGGAGTGTTTGCAGGAGGAGCTGGGGTTCCTTAGGGACCAGCTCCCTGTGAGCTCAGTGGGCACAGGACGGTGTGATTCAGTGCAGTGGCACCGTGTGCCGCAGTCTGTCCTTGTTTACAGGAGCAGAAGATGCAGCAAAAGACAAGCTTGGGTTTAATCCCTGTTTGCTTTGCATATGCCAAGCAAGTGGCGCTTGTCACCTCAGCTCCCTGTTCTCACTGGGGAGAGACAGCGCACTTGCTTGATCATGGTTTCTAGCAGGGAGTGCTCATCCTGTCTGTCACAAACACTTCTGCTTTTCTTCCTCAACTTTCCTTTAAAGGCATCCCCTCTCATCTGGAGCAGGAACGTTGCTTGCTATTGCCATCACCTGGCAGGTTCTTTTAGTCTCCTTTGCATCCCTTTAGAGCTCTCATCATAGAGCTGCTGAGTTTTCTGGGTCACAGGCTTAGATGAGAAACATGCATTTGAATATCAGAAAAGTAAAGGCAAAAAACCCCCCATCTCCAGCTCTGCTTACACTCCTCAGCTTGTTCAACCACAGACACCCCAGGCTCTACAGCTGTTTGCTGCCCATGTCAGCTGAACAGAAGTCTCTTCAGCTTTCATAGGTGCACAAGAAAGATGGATGCCCAAACTATTGAACTAGGGCATATTGCAGAATCACAGACCTATTTGGGTTGAAAGGGATCTTAAAGCTCATACAGTTCCAACCCCTGCCACGGGCAGGGACACCTTCCACTAGAGCAGAGTGCTCCAAGCCCCATCCAGCCTGGCCTTGAATATGCTCTAATTGGCTCTGGCTGGGCCAAATTCTGTTTGCTGAAGTCCTTATGCATCCAATGCAGTTAATTCCTTTGCCATACTCTTCACTGACTTGTGTCCTAATGAAGCTTTTGACCTTGGATGTATTTCAGCGCATCAGCTGAAGGTGTTACACTCACCACATGCAAACCAAGCTAAAAGCTTTTTGCTGAATATGAATTTTGCAAAAGAGCAGATTCAAGGAAAGCTGAACTGGGGCTGTAAAGGATGGATTTTGCTGATCAGCTCTAGCATATTCCATATGCAAGCTGGTTCCATCCTGCTGATAGGGAAACAATTGATACCTGTCCCTTACATTTGGTTTCTATGCTCATTTTTTCTCCTCCTGATTCTCTTAGGAAGCTACTGGAGGGCGAAGAGACAAGATTCAGTGCCTTCTCTGGAAGCATTACTGGACCCATATTCACACACAGGCAACCATCAGTCACAATAGCATCCACTAAGATTCAGAAAACAAAGATCGAACCACCAAAGCTGAAGGTCCAGCACAAGTTTGTAGAAGAAATCATCGAAGAGACAAAGGTAGAAGATGAGAAGTCCGAAATGGAAGATGCCCTAGCAGCTATTGCAGAAGAAATGGCAGTCAAAGCCCAGGAGGAAGAAAAAGCAGAAGCAGCTGCAGAGGAGGAAGAGAAGGCTCCTGCAGAACAAGCAGCTGAGGAAGAAGAGAAGGAGGAAGAAGAAGCCGAGGAAGAGGAAGAAGCTGCAAAATCTGATGCAGCAGAAGAGGGAGGTTCTGAAAAGGAAGAAATAGAGGAAAAGGAAGAAGGGGAGGAGGCTGAGGAAGAGGGTGAGGAAGCTGAGGCCAAGGGCAAAGCTGAAGAGGTAGCAGCAAAGGTAGAGAAGGTCAAATCGCCTCCCGCAAAGTCCCCCCCTAAATCCCCCCCTAAATCTCCTGTAACGGAGCCGGCCAAGGCTGCCCTGAAAGAACCAGCCGCAGAAGCAGGCAAAGAGCAGAAGGTGGAGAAGGGCGCTGAGAAACCGGCCAAGGAGGAAGAGAAAGCGGCGTCTCCAGAGAAGCCAGCGACACCAAAGGTAACCTCCCCAGACAAGGCAGCAACCCCGGAGAAGGCTGTGACCCCGGAGAAAGCGGTGGCCCCAGAGAAGCCGGTGACCCCGGAGAAGCCGCGCTCCCCGGAGAAGCCGGCGACTCCGGAGAAGCCCCGTTCTCCTGAGAAACCAGCAACTCCGGAGAAACCCCGCTCCCCGGAGAAACCGGCCTCTCCGGAGAAGCCCCGTTCCCCAGAGAAGCCGCCCTCCCCAGTCAAAGATGGGAAGGCTGTGGTGGAGGAGACGGTCACTGTCACGAAGGTAACCAAGATTAGTGCAGAGGTAGAGAAGGGGTCGAGGAAAGAAGACATTGCAGTGAATGGTGAGGTGGAGGAGAAAAAGGAAGAGGTGGAATCCAAAGAGAAGGAGGTTGAGGAGGAGGACAAGGGAGTTGTCACTAATGGCCTAGATGTGAGCCCGATTGATGATAAGGGTGAGAAAATAGTAGTGACCAAGAAAGCAGAGAAGATCACTGAAGGTGGGGACAGTACAACCACATACATCACCAAGTCAGTGACCGTCACTCAGAAGGTAGAGGAACACGAAGAAAGCTTTGAGGAGAAATTAGTGTCCACCAAGAAAGTGGAGAAAGTCACTTCACACGCTGTAGTAAAAGAGATTAAAGAGGCCGAATAGAATAAATCATAGCTAAGTTAAAACTCGAGCTTGGGTCGGTGCAAAAGGTTAAGCCATATGACAGCTGCAAAATGCATGTGAGTGACGGCTTCAAAGCAGAACGGGTTCTCTCATGGAGGCTCCAGACACACCGTATCTTACTTTTTTGTGCAATATAAAGGGGAGGGGGGGGGAATGCATGCAGGCTCAAGATGTGCTCCCTCCACAGAGCTTGGGGCTCTACAAAAATTACTACTATAATAGTGCATGAGATGAAATGTGCAGAGGAAGCTTTTTGAATCTCCTGAGCTGTTGGAGGGACGTATCTGAGGAATGACTTAAGATGTATTATGCAAAGAACCAACTGAGCCAAAAAGACAAACAGAAACCAGTCATAGAATATTCATGAGAACCAGAACTCTCCTAGCCTTAAAAGAATAAAAGCTACTTATAAATAATTATGTTTACCTCACTGGTGCAATTTAGGGTGGACTTTTGCTCATGGGAGAACCTAGTTGACATGCACAGTACGCAACCTTTTGTTGTTTGATGTAAAAGTCACAGCAGTTCTTGCTCAATAAAGGTCAATACTGAAAACAAGACTTGTCTGGTGATCTTTCTTTCCAGCTCGGATCCTTCCCTAAAGTCTGCTCCTTTGTCCTGAGCAGGAACACACTTGCATGGGTTGATAAGCTGCTTGATGTCCTCCTTTAGAAAACAAGCCTGAATTGGATAGGATGAACAGATTTCCTGTAATAAAACACAAATAATTGAGCTGGTTTAAGCAAATATATAAGAACCATATCCCATCTTTTCTAGAGTAAAGAGGAATCTATTAAACTCTGCTGCCTGGCCTTGAGGTGCTTAGAGGGGCTGCAATTCCTTTTCCTAGCAATGGAAAGGTCTCTAAGCCATGTGCTGCTCACGTTGCTTATCTGAGCAATCCTGCCTGTACTAAGAGTTAAAGTGTTAAATTCTGCTGCAAGTGTGATGTTCTTCCCTTCACCATAGTCTCAATGTGCAAGGAGAGCCTTAAAGATGTGATTTCCAGGCTATTCCTTGACTTTTCCTGTGCGGAATGCCTGTCTGACCTGTTTGTCACTTAAGTGTGCAAAGACCCATTAAGTCAACCAAGACACTGTGTGTTCATCAAAATGGGGTGGCTTCTGGTTATTTTCCCCCTCCTGCCTTAATTATATGGGAACATCCTTACCAGTTATCTGTCTCCAATGATCCGTAGGTGCAATCTGCTTCTAAACACAAAATTCCAAAATTGAGAGCAAGCAAATTCCTGGAAAAAGGAAACTGTCTGGAATCATGGATCAAAATATCCTAAACTCATATTTCATGTATCTGTCCATTTGAAAATGGCTGTGGAAATGAGAACCTTCCAGAGCCTGAAGTGAGGCTGGTCAGGCTCAGATTATAGCTGGTGTGACTGACAGATAAAACCAAATCAAAGCATTCCTAAACTTCCAGTAGAAAGGAATCTTTGGCCTTTGTCTACTCCCACTTCCCAGTTGGCTTTGTTAAGAAGAAAGCCCATTAAAGGGCCTTCTAAAATCCCACTATATGGAAAATAAATGGAGACAAATGAAACAAAGGGAAAAAGAGGAGGGCTCCGACCCCAATTTGGGGAGCTAATCTATCTTATTACAGGATTAATATTGTGATTATTTTTATTGTGTTTCAAAAGGAAAATGAAGAACACAGCTACTGCCTTAACTCCCACAACCAGCAAAGAAATGCAAATCCCTTCTAACCCTGTTCACTACATGGACTGTCCTGAGTAACTGAGGGTCTGATCAAACTCTGATTTGCTTTTGCCTTCCAGTCCTCTCCCCTATCAATAACTGAAGATCAAGTAGCTTTTAATTGAAAGGGTTCTGCATGTTCTTCACTGGAGAAACTGCAAGAAAGTCCAGAGCAGAGAAACTTTTTAAATAAAGCTGGATGTCTTTGTGCAGCAAAGTAATGACTGTTCCTCCTGCTGCTATCAATAATGGAAATCTGTGCTCAACAGCTTGCTGCTTGAGTGATGTTTAATTAGAGCAGAGTTAGCAAATTAAATGGCAGCTTCTCTGTAGAGAGCTTATTTGTGAAGGTTACATGTGTATGTGACAGAAAGGAGCTGTACCTTTATGAATAAGAGGTAGCCCAGTCATAGTCATCTGTTGTCAGGAAGTGGTTGTACCAAGTTATGTTAAAATACAGACATGCCCAGTGGTTTGTGAGCATTGAAGCTCTTTGTCTCTTGGGTCTAATCAAAGCTTTCAAGAGATCACCCCCACTAAACCCAAAAACTAAAACAGAGACCAATATTTAACATAAAACCTTCTATTTATGTGCTTCCAAATAAGTTCTATAAGCTGCTAAAATGTCACAAACTGCTGAGCCAGTGGGTGAGCACAGAAAGGCATCAAGATGAAGAAAGGTCACCTTGTATGGTGAATTAAATGTTGATGTCAGCTCAAGTGTACTGTTAATGTGGGCTTACATGGGTGCAGGTGTGATGCCAGACTCGGTTGTTGTTTTTCATGCTAATCCTTTTAGTCCTGGGAGGATACAGCCACAAGGATCTAGACATTATTCTTCTTCTTGTTTCAATTCTCCTTGCACATAGGCAGCCCAACCAGGACCGCAGTTTCCCATACAAGGCAGCTGTATCCGCACTTCTGTCCAGGGTACATCAACTTTCCTGACTGGTTCTGGGAATTCACTGCAGAGCCTGCATGGAAGGCAAATCCAGGCTTTCCAATGGCATGGGGTATTTCAAAACAACCTCATTTCCCCCGTTTTTCCACCCAAAACATATCCCAGCCTTTAGATACTGCCCACAACTGCAGGAGTTTTTCTCTGCTTTACTACACAAATCTCTGAGTTTAGCCTATTCCCACTGCAAATGTTTCCATCAAATCCTAAGGGAAATAAGCAAGTGGTTAATGCATTTCTAAATATTTATAAAACTATAAGAACCCATTAATATTTAGTGTTGCCAAGAGGTTTTGTCTACTGACGTCTGCAGTCAAACAGTTTCAGAAGACAGCATAATTCCAGGGCAGAGATGCATAAATAGTATGTTATTTGCCTGTTCTGCACTGATTATTTCTGCAGACTCTGCATAACCAGTGAAGGGATTCATTACTGACAGACACAAAAGTTCCTGAATCAATACGAAAAAGACTCCATGAAGGGAAAAACAATAATTAAAGGAAGTGACTATGAGGATTTATGAGTCTTATTTAAGGTGAGCTACCGAGACCCCTGCGACTTCAGGAGCTGGAGGGCTCTAGAACAGGATCTTTTTACCATACTGGCTTGTGGAGATGCTACAATTCAGATATTTTCAGCATCCCAGAACTAAATTCCAGGTGGAAACAAAGTTGGAAGCGTTACAAAACACAAATAGGTTGCGTTTGCCAGGGAGCTGAGTCAGGCACTAGAATCTTCTCCCAGCATCAGAGTCTGTGCTTTTCCCATTCCCATGTGGGCTTTCTTCCTTCTCTGTTCAGGATTAAACTACCCTTAACTAACCCAGGAAGGCAGCAGATGATGAACTGTCAATTATTGAGTTATCAGAAGGTACATTCCTAGAATCTGGGTGTTGTACCTGTACAGGTTTTCCTCTTGCCGAGTGGAACAGGAGTGTGTGGATGTGCATCTTAGGAAGAGCATTCAGGACCTCCTTCTGTTTGTCTTCCCTGTGATGAGCTCTCGACGTGATCCAGACCCCATGTGCCCAAACAGAAGGAGAAAATTCAGAGACAGACCCATGGCTTTATTTGCAGCTGCAACTTGGGTTAAAGTTTCTACCCTGCCTCCCTCTGCCTGCTTTTACTGCATTGCGTCAAAGCGAGCGCCTGGATTTCCTAAGGTTAAACAAGCGTTGCCAGTAGGATCCCCACAACCCTCAGAGCATCTCGGCTCCCAGATCCATCCTCCCTCCCACCCCTTTACCTTAGCAGCAAGGTGGGAGCAGGGTGACAGACCGGGCTGGACGGTCACTGCAGCTTGTCACTCTCTGCAGCTCCTTGCTGTGACTCACACATTTCCTGCAGAGCTGTGAAATCTCTCCTTTAGCTGCAATACATTAAAAATAACATAAGGAGTGGGGATCGGGCTGAGAAACACTGCAAGAACTGTGTTTGCTGGTGTAACTGGTTTGAGAGCATCTCGGCTGCAACGCTTCGGAGAGCTGCAGGCTTTCACAGGAGCAAAAGGGATACAAAGGACTGAATGGAGAGGAGTTCACCCATGAAAAAAGAGAAAGTCATGAAAGAGGAAGCAAGATCAGGGATTGAGGAGCTAAAAGGTGCTCAGAGTGCTTGAAGAAAGGCAGGATGAGGAAGTGGTTTTGATATAAGCCAATCTCTCTAAGAGTGGCTTGGCTTTAATGGCTGTGTGAGTTCTGACCTGGCACATCGCTTTCTGCTCTGTGGAAGCAGCACTTCTCTCCAACTGAAATGCCACACTAAGCATTTTCTGATAGGCATTTAGGTGAAATTCCAAGTGCCATCTCTTTGACCCAATGTTCTGCTGTTTGAGCCAAAGGCATCATACACTACAAGAAGTAGCCCTCCTGCAAGCCCCTCAATAGCTTTTAAAAGCACTGAGCAAACAGTGTGGTCAAGTCTCCGGCCCATGGTGCTGCAAGCACCCACACCACCTTCCTGGAGACAGAAAATCTGCTTTGTAAGAGTAAGTCTGCATAAAGCATTGCAGAAACACCTCCATTAAAAGCAGAAGAGAAACATGGAAAGAAAGAGTTAAAATGATGTTGAAGAAAGGGAAAACCAATTTAAATGTTTGTCTCCTGGGTCCCAAAAAGCATCGAGCTCCCCAAGAAAGTGTGGGGGAAATAAAGCATTTGGAAATGATACTGGAACTCCCTGAACAGGAGTTAGTGGGTTTATTCCATACACATACAAGCACTGTTTCCTGAATTGTTTTACCAAAGCTTTTCTTTCTCCTGCTGGGAACGTGGAGGGAAAGAATTGGTTTAAGTTCTTACCTCATCCATCATCACCTTCTTTGGAACTCTTTGAACTCTGCAAAAGGAGATGCTTTTGGAACAGCCCTGAAATTCGTATACACACTTCCTTCTTCTCTGAGCATAACCATTGAGGGCCAATGCCACAAAGTCAGCGCACAGAACTAAAAGGTACCCAAACTCCTATGCAAAAATCCATCTGACTGCAAGAAAATTCAGTGCACCCACATAACGTGTGTTCTAACATGGCCTTCCACATGTTGAGCTTATTTAAAAGGGTTTCATTTGCAGCCTTAGTCTCATACTTGCCCTTAGCACCAGGCTTAATTTTAAGCAACTTGAGCTAATTGAAAATAAATGGGCTCGTACCACAGGATGCGGCTTCAGAATTGCCAGGCTTTGCTGCTGTTTGAGCTGCTCCTACTTTGTGCTCAAATTAAACCAGAAAATCAGCATCTTCAGTCCATAGTGCATAAACCTAGGGTAGCACCTGGGAAAGGCAGCTCATTCAAGTAGCACAGGGAACTCCCCCCACATTTTGTTCCCTCTAACACCTCACTGCAGCCCCTTTTTATTCTTAGACATTGCCCCACGTCTCAGCTACATCCTCAGTCATTCTTCCATCTCTGATCTGTCACTGAACAGCTTCCTACCAATGTTTAAAGCCAGGTCTGTATTTCACTTCTGAATTGGTTTGCTAAAATTTCTCCTTTTCTCCAAAGGCAAAAAGGAGCCTGTGCCCCCACCAGAGCTGAGAGACCCATCACAAAATCACAGCACTCCCAACACCAGTGGATCTATCCCTGTAACATTTCCATGTGAAATTTCACAGCCCCACCAAGAAATTTTGTCCCCATATCACTCCCCCCAAGCACATCAGTGAGACAGAAACCACTATCCCATATCCTGTCCCACAGGCCTGAAAGATGAGTGCAACACATTACTAGCCTTTTAAATGCATCAGTGACACACAACACGTACAAGGAATCTGTGTAAGCATTTCTGTAACTTTATTGACTAGCTTTATTGCACATACTTATTGAAGCCTCCATTATTTTACCCACCCAAGGTTTCCATGATTATTTTAAATGCAAGTTAAAGGTAACTTTCATTCCCATGACTTATTTTTTTCCCCCCATTTTAAGTTTTAAGGTTCTGAATCACCCAAGAAAAGACACAACCCCTGAATTCATACGTGAAGACCATGCGGCATTCAGGGAGCAAGCCAGTGGGTGCTCTGCAAGCATACTGATACTCTGCACAGAGAAACATCATAGATCATTAACTTTAAACCTCAGTGGTCACTGAATTAAATATGTGAGACTGCAATGTTAGCTCAGTCCATCATCATTGATTCTGTTGACCTGATGAGAAAGCTAGGCTGCCCAAAAAGATCAAGCCTTCTTCTTCACTTCACTCTCTTCTTTTCCTGCTGCTCCTTTCTCTTCCTTCTCCTCCTCACCAGTTTCCTCAGCAGTTTCCTGAGACTCCTCTCCTTCTTCAGCTGCTGTTTCTTCCCCTTCTTCCTCTTCCTCACCCTCTTTGGCTTCTTCAGATTCTTCCTTAGCACCTTGGAAAGACAAGAGACGTTTTTCACATCTATGTACTGTTCCTAATCCAAATTTAATGGGAGCCAGCATACTTGTACCCTTAAACCCCACACATCTGGGCACAGCTGAACATGATGGGGCTGGCAACTCATTTTGCATGAAAGCAGGGACATTTATCTGGGACTTACAAGGGAGAACAAGAAAACTACACAACCAACTTTGACTCCCTCTAAAATAGAGGATAACACTTTCTAGGTGTTTCAAAGTCATGGCCTTGAAAAATGCTGACTGTGGACTCACTGCTTTAAGCCTTATCCAAAGACTTAAAAGAATCTTGCCACTGCTCTCCAATTGGCTCTTTCACTATCATTTCATTATCATTAATCTTTACATTAATAAACTCAAGTAGTTCAATGGTAACCAATGCAATTTCAGACGTGTAGGTTAAATCCTGCAATCAAAGTTGGGAAAAGCCACAGTGGATAACATTCTTATTACATTTTCTTTAAAGATGTGAGTTTGGGGCAGCAAGGAAGTGGCATATACCTTGACTGGACAAGAAAACTACCTAGATCTCAGGCAACAGCTATTGCTATCCCCTGAACACAACAGCCAGATCCACAGATACCAGGTGACATTCCTGTTATCACAGGATACTCTCTGGGAATTTTTATTTAGCTCAGAATATCCTTGTCCCTTCTGTTTGAGGATGCCTGTATTAGCTAAATACTGTTTGCTGCAGTAACATTACCTGCTATTGAAGTATTATCATTCTTGGGTTTAGAAACTTGAATGGAAAAAACATCCAGTGAGTTCCAAAGGAGTATAATCAGTCCTATAATCTGCCTGATAGTGAACATTTACCTTATCTGACATTCAATATTCAAGGTTTCCTGCCTACATCTTTGTGCTTAATCCCACAACCCTTTGCTGATGTGAGCAGACAGTGAGAGCGATCTAATTGTTAGACTTCATCAGCATTTCTGGGGTTTACCCCACATGAGCAGGGTGAAGCATGAGAGAGGGATTTGGAAATAACTATAAATACCTTCCTCCTCCTCTTCAGCCTCTTCACCTCCTGCTTCTTCCTCACCTTCCTCCTTCTCTTCCTCCTCACCTTCTTCTGCAGGGGCTGCCTTGGCTTCTCCTGCTTTAGCAGCCTCAACTGTTTCCTCTATTTCTGTCTGCTCTTCCTGGACGTGACTGGAGTAGTATGTGGGGAAGGAACGGGTTGTCATCAAGTAGGAGCTGGACTGGAGACCACTGTAAGCAGACCTGCCGAAAGTCGGGGCAGTCTGGGTGTAGCCACTGGTGATGCTTCCCACACTAGTGAAACTGAGCCAGGTCTCTTCACCTTCCAGCAGTTTCCTAGCAGGAAAAAGCAGGTAGAAATCACTTCATTATGCTGGAGCAGTCATCAGACACGGACTAAGGTACTGTCATGCTTTGAGCAGTGCAAGCCCTTGAGACTGCATATTTATGAGCGTAAAGAAATAGTCCATAATGAATAACTATGTGGCAACAGTACCCTATTTTCTTGGAATCACTTAGAAGTTCAAGGTGAAATTATAAGAACACAACCTCTAGGATTTGGTTCCTATAGCAGGTGAAGTTAGAGGTGTGTTTTAGTAGCATGTAGGGTTTCAGTGAACAATGCAGATCCAAATTCAATCTTACATTTAGCTATTAGACAAGGGTTATAGCCGCTCTCTCAATATCCCCCCTTGTGGCATTCATAGAAGCTCTTTTCTGCTGTTTGCCGTTGCTAACAGTATTTGGGACACAACATTAGACAGCTATTTAGCTGCAATTCTGCTGCAAAATATTTGCTTTGCAGGAGATTGCTTCTTTGAGTTAGAAACAAAGCCCCTTCTTAAAAGCACATAATGGATTTTCAATACTGAGAACACAGCCACCTCTGCTAAATTCCACTGAGAAAATCTCTTCACTGTAAGTACAAATCAGGTATTTTTATTTGTAAAGATGAAGAATTGAGATTATATTGCCGAGATAGGTATGCCTACGCAGAGAACGCCTACTATCATACTCACTGAAGCTTGCTACACTGAACATTTTGCTTTAAGCAAGTATTTTATCTCCTAAGTTCTGTTTCTTCCAATAAGCAAGGCAATGGAGGAGAACTGATTAAACTCTGACATCTATCTGGGAACATTTCTGCTAGAGGAATGATAAACAGAATGAATTCTCCCAAAGAGGGAATGGGAACTTGATCCATGTTCTGACTTACGCCATTACCCCCATCATACCTATATGCAGCAATTTCGATGTCCAGGGCCATTTTCACATTGAGCAGATCTTGATATTCCTTCAAGTACCGAGCCATTTCACTCTTGGTGGTTCTCAATTCATTCTCCAATTTGTTGATTGTATCCTGTTGGAAGCAACAACACTGACAGTGTAAAATCCTTCCATGTCTAATACTGTTCAAGGAATCCCTCCAATCCTATTAAGTTAATCTTGCTCTGGCAGTCAGAAAACAGCTTCAACTCCACCCTCAGCCAAAGAGGCACCACTTACCAAATCCCACCTTCTCTAGCAGGGTTTTCCCATCCCTATATCTACACCCTTTAGTCCACTGCTATTTAATGTTAGGAGCCCAATTTTCTGCTGTCTTGAGGACAAACGCATGCAGGAAATTTGCTTGTTGCTTTATTTCCGTTTTCGACCTTATGAGCTTTCTCTGCTTTTAGCTTAAGGATATCTTTTCTATTGTGACAGAGTCAGGCTTGATTCGCATATAGTTAATGATATATCACACGCTATAGCTCTGTGGCATTTTGCATCACAGTTTTATAACACTTCACAGCTTCGGCTTGCAATACAGCTACTGTATGAGCTGGAAGCGATGCACGTTTGAGTGCCCCCAGAGCCCCCCTCCCCGCGGAACCGGGCCCCCCACCTGCAGGGCAGAGATGTCAGCGCTCTGCTTCTCTTCCAGCTCCTGCAGCTGCTTCTCCAGCGCCTCGTTCATGCCGCGGGTGGCTTCGATCTCCAGCGTCTTGGCTTTGAGCAGGCGGCGGCTCTCCGAGACCTCGTCCTTGGCGGCGCGGACGGCGTCCGTGTTCTTGGCCGCGCTCTCGCTGAGGACGGTGAAGCGGCTGCGGAACCACTCCTCGGCGTTCTGCATGTTGCGAGCCGCCAGCTTCTCGTACTGGGCGCGGATGTCGCGCAGGGCGGCCGAGAGGTCGGGCTTGGCCGACACGTCCATCTCCACGGAGAGGTGCGCGTACTGGATCTGCGCCTGCAGCTCCGCCAGCTCCTCCTCATGCACCTTCTTGAGGAAGGCCAGCTCGTCCAGCAAGCTGTCCACCCGCTTCTCCAGCTCCGCCCGCGCCAGCGCCGCCTCGTCCGCGCCCTTCCGCACCTCCAGCAGCCGCGCCTCCGCGTCCTCCCGGCTCAGCACCTCCTCCTCGTAGCGCGCCTGCAGCCCGCGCAGCGTCTCCTCCAGGCTCTCCCGCTCGCCCTGCAGCGCCTGCTTCTCGCTCGTCGCCTCCTCGGCGGCCAAGCGCAGCTCCCGGATCTCCTGCTCGTAGAGGGCGCGGAAGCGGGAGGGCTCGGCGTGCTTCTGCCGCAGCACCAGCAGCTCCGCCTCCAGCACCTTGTTCTGCTGCTCCAGCTCATGCACCCGCTCGATGAAGCAGGCGAAGCGGTCGTTGAGGTCCTGCAGCTGTGCCCGCTCCTGGCTGCGGATCGACTTGAGGTCGTTGCTGATGGCCGCTACCTGGCTAAGGTCGAGGCTGTCCACGGAGTG
>JANHGB010048286.1:14872-34507 GCA_026283785.1 Coracopsis vasa
GAACGGGTCGTAGCCGTAAGAGCTCATGATTGCGGGGGGCCAGCAGCTGCTCTGCGGACCGGCGCCGCCCGACCGCCGGTATTTCTGGGCGGGAAGGGCGGGCGGGCGCAGTCGCCGGGCGGAGCCGGGGCCGGGGCGGAGAGAAGCGGCGGCGCGCTGAGGTACGGCCCGCTCGGTCCCGCGCAGCACCGAGGGCTGTGGTGGGGGTGGTTTGCGATCCCCGTTAACGTGCTCTGAGGTGGGCCCGTCTCGTATCGCCCTCCCCTCAGGCCTCCCTCGAGTCTGCCCTAGGCCTTCCGCGGGTTTACCTCAGGCCCCTGTGGGGTTTTACCTCAGGCCCCTCTGGGGCCAGCCTCAGGCCTACTTCGGGACCCCCTCTGGCTTCTCTCCTGCCCCCAAGCCTTAGGGGCTGTGTGTAGCCCCCTCTGTCCTTGTTTTTTTCCTCATAAGCGACCTGTGTAAAAGGCCTGAGGAGTTTATTGGAAGCCCCATGTTGTAGGAGGGCTTTTAGGGAGGCTTTGTCCCTCAGGGGAGCTGGGTGCAGCCCTCGTTGCACCTCAAAAACCCAGACACAGCACATGTAAGTAGTGTTTTTCTCGTTCAATTTGAAGTTTTTGCAAGGCATGTGTGCTCTTTGAGCTGTTGCTGTTTTCGTGTTCTCTTGCAAGTGGCTCCTAATAACTAGGTAATTACATGAATGAAGAAACAGATGATAGGGTGTTGTTTGCAGTATTGGTAAAATACATTAATATCTAGTTATCTAGCTTTGCTTCCTCTGTTACTTGGGTTTTTCAAGAGGCAAATCTGAGACTTGGACCATATGGGCTGAATAATACAGAGATTAAAATGAGGCAGCTGTGTTGCAGCTACCTCTGATGCTGGTTATTAGCACTGGTTGACTAAAACAAACTATTTATGTAGTAGAGGTTTATCAGAAGCAAACTAGGAATATGTTGAGCACAGACTTCACTGGGTGCTCGAGAAGGCGATGATAAATTGCCTGAGTCAGAAGGGCAAATGCATTGCAAACCAAACTCAAAGTTTTCTTGAGGAAGGAATGAATGTAGTTGTGGGTTGGTGGGTGTTTATTAAGAGATACCACAGAAATACTGAATTGTTTCCTATAGAAAGGGGAAAGACTTAGTAATGCACATAAATTAATCCGTGTGCCTGTTAGCAGTTGCAATGGTACTTAAGTATTTCTGGCACAAAGAGGTGCTTGCTTAATACGAATCATCTACTAAAGGTAGAGCAGGGTTGAGTTAATTGTGTTTCCTTCTATCTTGTAGCGATCTCAAGCAGAAAGTTACCTGTTGTAGGTTTCAGACTATTTAAAGGGTATTAAGCTGTGAAGGGAAGTGGCCTACCAGAGGTACGAAGCTGCAGTCTCTTCATCTGAGCTCATGCTAGGTGGAATGAACTGCACAAAGAGCTTATAAAGGCTTGCGTGTCACTATATTGCAGTAGAGCTGATGAGAGATTTCATTTTGCAAATCTCAGGTGTCCCCATGTAGATCAATGGAATTGCTCCCCATTTACGAGCACTGCAAGTGAGGCTTCTACTCCAAATTGTATTCAACATTTGTGATTTGAATTTGAGTAGCAGTTGTATTCATGTGTGTTAGAACAGATATCCATTATTCAGGTGCTGAATATGCAAAGTGCAGCAGCAGAGGTATAGTTTTATGTGCTAATATGTTTTAGATTCGGACAAGATTGGGGTTTGACTTTGGTCCAAAAGAACTCATTTTTGTAGCAATATAGGCATTATAGCAGATGACAAAGTTCACAGTGGGCTTGGTCAGAGATTCAGTGAGCTTTTAAACATAAATTGTTCTTGGAAACTCAATGAATGCAAACTGACATTCCTTGTTTCATGCCATTGGATTGATGCTAATCTCTCCTACGTTCAATTTGAGCATAAGAATTATTAATGGTATCATTTATTATGCCATGTATTAATAAATGAATATACCTCAGCTTCTAAAAACAACTGTGCTTCATGTCCCAGGAAAATAAGCTTTGTAATTGCAGGCTGTTAATATTCTTTCTTGTACTGTTTTAGAGAGGGAGAGCAGTGTGTGCCAGGAAGATGGGAAAGTGTGTCTGCAGACAGCCCCTCAATCTTGAGTTTCAGTGTGACTCAGAGGTAAGGATGAAGCTTTGTTACTAAAAAGAAAAGAAAGCTACTACTGAAGGCATCCTGCTTCAGAAGCTTGTATTTCTAGGTACAGGGTAATGCTAACTATGATTTCCCCTTTGTCTCCCTTAAGGCTTTTAGCTATAATGCAGAATATAATCTAACTTCTTGATACATTATTGCTAGAAAAATCATTGAAGTAGTAGTGAACAGAGTAAACACAGGCTTCCAACTAGAATGAAATGGCATGCGCCATTTGTCTTGTCTTTATTCAAGATGCATTGAAAAAAGCAGGCAGGCAGTCACTAGAGATAAGCTGAGTCACCCAGCAGCTTAGTAATATGTCCCTATCTGCTAAAGCCAAAGCTGCTGTCTTGCTGTTTTAGTTAGGAGTGAGCATCATGATTTCATCTAACACAAGGTGGAAGAATCCCAAGCCAGGTTCAGCCCTCGAAAGCATCCCCTAGGTTGACTGACCTAAATAGTGCAAATTATTATGATGAATGATACTGAAGTAACAGTAGTGGTGTGATAAAATGGCAGCTGTGCTACTGCTGTATAAGCAAAAGCTATCTACTGTGTGTCAATGCATTCTTGTTTGTACATTTTCCTCTGCTACATACTGTGTAATTAACATGTACTCAGTCTACAAGTGGTATTTTCTCAAGGGAGAGTTTAGGTTTAACCCTGTGCTAGGACCTCATTGAGCACCAAGAAGCTACTTGGATGCAGCCAGAGTCAGTGAACATTTCCCTGTGCTGCAAAAAACTTGGGCATTGAAGTCTAGTGGGGTTTGCCTTTCTGCTTTTAAATCGGGCTGGTTTCCCCAGCAGAAAGCATAACAGGTATGTTTGGGGTTTGAGCTGGTTGGCAGAATGAAATCTGCATTGTCTGCTCCTGGTCTGATTTCAGATGCATAGAAAGAGCTGTACCTGCTTAGTTTGAGCTTGCGCAGAAATTGAGCAGTTCTAAGTCAGAAAAGCAAAAGCATTGTTTGTACTTTTTTTCATTTTAGTTGTTTCTACTCCATGAGGGCACAGGTCTTGAGAGTGGGGTTTCAGGCACTCCTGCTCTTGAAAGTGTTACATAGCTCTGATGCGTTGTGCAACATCCTATTTTTCATACAATACCTAAAATGAGATGGTAAGAGCTGATCTGTGCGTGGTACCTATACTCACAGAGCAGGCAGCTGAGAGGTGCTATACATAGTAAAGCATGATTAAGCAATTTCCTTTCCCAGTGTTCTGTAACTGTTAATAAATTTACTGCAAATTCAAAAATGAACATGCTGCATTCAGTGACACCATGTGGTATGGATTGATTGATTTTTATTGAGAAGATTGATCACTGCAGTTCTGAAGAAGAAAGTGGAGAGCTGGAACAGGCCTGTGGTAGCAGCCAACACTTTGTGCTGGTATTCAGTGCGATGGGGATGCAGTAGAGCATGCCTACCTGTCCCCATAGGTTCTCTTACTGATCTTTAAGAGGTATAAAGCTGCAGTCTCTGGTGTGTTGCAATGACTGAAAAAGAGAATTCTTCTTGAACCCCCTGGGAAATACATCTGAGAAACTCTGGTTTCAGACTTGAAGTTGCCTTCCAATGCTTCCTGTGTTTGTAGCTACTGCTTTCTTTAAAACTTCTGGGAGGGGAGGAAACCCCAAGGAACTTTCTTTATTTATGCCATGTACAGTAAGAGCCCGAGCAGCTTTCATTATTTTGTTATTGCTTACATCAATTCTGTTTTGCTGTGCACAGTAACATTAATTTACTCACTTTGAGTTTGCTCTCTCTTGATTACAAGAGCCCAAGGAAGCAGCCAGGCACTTCTTTCATCTGAGCTCTATCAATGAATGCTTAATTAGAAGATTCGTTAGCTTTGTTTACTTTTTGGATCAGGACTCCAAACGAGGCCACACAATCTGATGGCAGATTCCTCCTTGGATTTTCAAGGGTTAGTTCTGAACTCCCAGAATCAATTTAATAGATGTGTTGCTTCTGTTTGATTCCAGCAATTAACCATCAACAAAAAGGGTTCTTGGACAGCTACAACTCCCCTACTTTGCCAGCTGCAATGTTTGTGGTTTGAAAAAGCCCACTCTGCTCAGCCTGTTTTGAAAGGGACCATTTACTCATTATTGCCAACATGAGAAGTAAGTGGTTAGACTTGAGACCAAGGGCCACATCAGAAGCTTGGTGTAAGTTGGCACGAGGCTGTAGGCTTCACTGAAGTCCTGCCACTTAAGGCTACCTGGTGATCTGAGCTTCATCTTTGCCTTTTGTCTCCTTGTGAGTGATCTTACCTGTCTTAACACTGCCACCTGAAAAGCGGTATTTGATGATGCCAAAAAATACCAAAGAATCATGACAGTTCTCAGCTGAATCAGCTTTTGAGGAATTGCAACAGATTCCTTTCTGTCCCATCACATGATTTAGTCAGTTACAGAACACAGTTCTTATTCTGTATTTATTAGGATTAAATCACCAGTCTTGCTGGTTGTAACATCTAGTTTATGCTGGATTGTGCAAGATTGGAATCAGTGGATGGACTCTTATGGTACATCATAGAGCCAACTGATAGGCATATTGTAACTGTATCCCATAGCAGTAACGTGCCAGGCTTGGAAGCAAGCAGTAGAATCAAAGTCTGTGTTCTTTGCAGAAAAAGATGAGTTACATGCCTTGTGTCATGCATGTGTCTCTGTCTGTAGGGGCAGCTGAATACGTATGCTTACAAATCTTCGCTTCCCTGTGCCATTATATGGTCATTTCTACTTATGGTCTACACTTGTCCGTGTTAAGCAATGGAAGTAAAGATTCTGTGTAATGGTGTAAACATTCTCATCAGTCCAGTGAACTACCTGAACATTTAAGAAACAAAGTGACCCCTAAGTGCTGGTGTGCCCCAGAGAGTTGCTCAGGGAAACCAGCTCTGTGACTCCTGCAAAGTTTTAAACACTCAGTGAACATAACTATGTAGATGTAGTTTTGTTTGAGGGCTGTATGCTGTAAAACAGGTGCTTGAGCAGCTCCAGATTATAATAATAGGAGGAATTTAATATCCCTCATATGTTTGAGGTTGAATACTCATAGCTGCAGCAATATCCAGAGGCAAGTAGTGTGAATATTGCCCTGTTTTCTCATTTCTGCTGACCATATATTGGCTGTGCCAGCTGAAGTTAGTTCTGCTGGTGATACAGAGGGTAGAAGAGAGGAGACTGCATTTACAGTACAGTTGATAGCATATGGTAGGCTCATAATGCAGTCGGAGACTCTATTTCCTTCCAAAAATTTTCCAGTATGAATGGCAATAAAAGTAAAATGTGGGTCAAAAAGACTATTTATTTGTGGACTGCTTGCACAAATAAAAGGCAGGGATATCTTGTATCTGTGGGCTGCAGGGAGCTTAAGCAGTCTGAATTCCTGATGACCAGGATATGTTCTTCCTTTGATCACGAAATCCGGATGAATACTTGAGGAACACTTTTCCTATAACACAATTGTTCTCCAAACCTTTCTCCTTGCCACATAGGCAGCAATGAAATTTATGTGGGGTGTAAACAAAGGTCCTTCTATCTCAGAGAATGTGGACAATCTTCCCCTATGCATATGTGCAAGCATTTCTTAGCAAGACAGCAGCATCCCATTATTTAATAGCCTGGCACGTACTGGTGCTCATCAAACACAGAAGAAGAGTGAGCAGTAAAACTGTCTGAGCATTGTACTGCAGTGAGGTGACTGGTGGTTTCACAGCAGTTGAAGCTGCTCAGCTCTGCAGTACATGAATAAAAACTACTAAACCTCTGCAGCCAGCGCACCTCATTTCCTACATCAGATCTTGCATGCATCAGGTTCTTGGTATTATACTGGGTTGTTAAGGATAACGTCAAGGATTTATGCAGATATTGGATAGAAAGTGAAATGCAGCCCATTGCTCTGGTTTTATGCTAATGTAGTTTAATTGAAACATTTGCAGAGGTCAGCAGGGGTTTTATCTCTGGCACGACTCCTCCTAGAGAGAAAATGGCTTTTTACTTATATATTATAAATTATAAATTCTGCAGCCTGATTGAGAAGCTCTCATTGCCTCTGTTAGCTGTGAGAGTTCAAGTGTTTTCTTGATACTTTTAATAAGGGCAGATGAGAAGCTGCTGGTTTTGCTTTTTATTTGTGCAGGGGTTTGGAGGGTAATGGGAATATTTCACTTCCATTAAAACTGCTGTTGGTTTTCTTTTTTCCTGTCTGAGTGGGACTTGCTCATAACTGGAACCCCGAAACTTTGAGTCATGGGCAGGTCTTGTGGTCTTTCATTGCTGAGTAATAGAAAGATTGAATTTCAGGGTTTGGAGTTTTGGCAAGTTCCCTGGTTTTTATCTTAGTTTACTCCATCTGAACAGCTATGATGTTATGTGACAGCCATCACCTTCTGTGATTCTGAAGCCTAAAATATAGCTAGTCCCATAGTGTGGAAGAATCAACTCATCATGGAATAGTCCTTTGTTTGCTGTTAGTGAAAACAAGAGATGTGTTTCAGAGAGCCCTGTGCAGGTGCAGTGCCTTCTGTCTTTACATTCCATGATCCCCACAACAGGAGGCAAGACTTGGGTAGGTCAGGATCTATCATACTCTTTTAAAACTTGTGCTGTCTTGATGATAAGCTCTTAGCCCTTGCTGTGACTAATGGTAAAAACTTCAAAGTGAATTAAATTCAGCAGTTCCAGACATTTAGTTTATGTCTTCTGTACATCTGCCAAATGTTTACATGAATAAATCTGTACTGATTCTTTTCATGTGGCTTAATCATCATAATCATATTTTTCTTGTTTGTTAAATGTGCATTCATGAACTCTTTTCACAATAGTACCCTCTGGCTAATCTTATGGAATGTTTCCTCTGTACTTAAGTGATGTTAGAAGGAGTTTGGAGCCTATATTTTTCTGGCGATCTGGGCCTTAAGAACTTCCAGTTTTAATAGTCAACAGTTGTGTTGTCACTATCTTTGACACTTTAAGAGCCCTCAGGTTAGAAATTTGAAGCATGTACAAAATAAATGTATTATTGAAGTAACTTCAGAAGCACTTAGCCTCTGTAACTAACCAGTCTCAGTCTCCTTGCTTGGCATTGCCAAAAGCTACTCAGTCATTTATTTTAGTTACTCTAGAGTCTCAAAGGGGTGTTGTGGCTCTTGAGCAGATGGTTTTAAGTGTTACCTTCTAAGTGGTTGTCTGCTTCCTGTCTGACAGCATAAATGGTGACATATGCACTTAGATTGGCCCAGTAATTAAGCAGCAGAGGTGTGTGAGATCATTGGGTTTGCCTAGCTGGTCCATTGCTACTGGGATGAATGAAGTTCTGCAGTAGCTGCAAGGAGTGCAGTTTCTAGGCCTCCACAGTAAAAAAAGAAAGAGATAAATCTTCAAGGGTCTGCTGATCCACAAACATGACTATCAGAGCTGACTAGAAATGGTATTAAATTTGCTTTTCAAGGAGAATAACCTGGCCATTTATTATGAGGTAGGATAAAGCACTCTGAATAGACAGGGGATTAGGAAAGATGAGGTAGCCAGATACATCCTTTTATCTCTCATTTTTCTGCTTCTGCTGATGGAATCCATAAGAGGATGTTTATGAAGCTATAATAAGCATATTTCAGGTACTGAAGGAACATGAAAGGTCATGTTCCACCTTTCAGTGCAGCTGCCTGCACTACAGAACAATCCAGCTGAGCAGCAGTGTAAAAGCCATTTGTTTTGCAGTGGAGAGTTCTAACTGCCTCCTGGTTTGTTCCTGCCTGCAAATGTATTTGGGAAAGCTGAGAGCACTCTCTCACCTACAGCAGTACATCTTTGTAATGGTTACATGTCCTGGTATGTGAGTATATACAAGCAGAAGACAAGAGATTGTAGCAGAGGGTTCCCAAGTATGTAATTCGCTAAACCATCAAACCAGGAGGTTCTTGTGGCAGTTTGAGTTGCTACACTTACATCAGTTCATGCATTATAAATCTAGACAAGATTATCTCTTTCAGTTCTGCTCTTTAAACTGGAATTCCTGAAAATTTTCAATTGGTAAAGGATAAAACCACGGGATAAAACACTGTTAACCTCTTTGTGTTACTGCACCATGTACCGTAACATTAAGGAGAGAGTACTGCATCTTTCAGTGGTACCTCAGAAATTGTATGGGGAGTTATCTGCTCATTTCTATTTAAAGGGAGAATCCTAACTGCATAAATATTTGTTGTACTGTTGGGAGATGCTTCCTTTATGCTCATGGGCTAAAAAGTCCCTATATAATAAGAAAACTAAATCTAAGCACAGCTCATAGACACAGACCAAAAATTGTTGTAACCAGATTTAAGGAAGTCTTTGTGCTTTGTGTAATCTTGGGCAAGGCAAGAACTACTCTTGAAATGCATTTGCAGCTTCTCTGCTCTGGAAAGCAGCAGCTTAGAGGCCGAGTCTTCAATGCTCCAGACTTCAGGTAACATTTTTCCTTTGCAGATGCTTCTTTCCTAATTACATTGCTTAAGAGCAGGCTCACCCTCTGAATTTACATACTTTGTCTAGCAGACTGGCTCTATGATGTGTGGCAGTACCCGTAAAGCACAGAAGTAGCACTTCTGGATCAGTTAGTGTTTATCATAAGTAGGAATATGCTTTAAAAGGTTTCATTGAAGGCATTTTTACAAGCTCTGATATGTACTTGTGTGACTCTGTAAGGCTGGGATACTTCTCGTGTATTTATTGAAGCCATTTGTGAGCATGGCAGTGCTCTTGTTTCCACTGATTGGAGCAAAGGAGAAATGGCACAACCTGGGTTGTTTCTGTAAGTAATATGACCTTTAAATCTGGTAACATCTGAAGTTTGGAATAAGACCAGTAAATGTGGATATCAGATGTTCAGGAAGGTGGTTAGATGCTGCGAGCCTGCACATTCTGCTGCAGACAGAGAAGCCATTCTGCCACTTGCAGCCCTGCAGACAGCTGCTGCTGCAGCACTGCACAGCCAGGAGGAAGCAGATGACTTTATTTGTAGGCACAGCAAGTCACAGAGGTAATTTTGAGGCTGCCTCCCCCAAGTGTATATGTGTGGGATAGCTGAGGGGGAGGAAAGAGGAAGGGAGGGGTTATTTGGTATAGTAATGCAGCCTGATGAGTGAGACAGGAGGCAGCCTATTGAGTTTGATGGCCCCCAAGGTTTGATGCTGCTGTGTTCAGAGCTAAAAAAACACTCATTGCAGATTTCATTTAGGCTGGCCAAGACTGTACAACTGCATCTAGGGCTCGCCTTGAGGTGCAGAGTTACTACCCATATAATCTGACCTAAATTACTCCTTCAGGAAGCTTGCCATGCCTCAGGACAGTCTGCAGTGGACTGAGAAATGCAGGGGAAGAAGGCTGCAGGAAGGGTTAATCGGGGTTTGCAGTTCCCCGGTGCTCCGTGTACTCCTCCAGCGCCTCCTGCCGGGATGTACCCCACGGAGCTGCACTTCAGGGGGACCAGGGAAGGCAGAAAGGGAGCAGAAACTTCTTTTCCTTGGACTCCTCAGAGAAGGAGATGGAATCTGCATGCATGAGATCTAATAAGGGCCTAGGACTGGTGTGTCAGGGATAGCAACAGAGGCAGGTGCAGCCCAAGGGAAAAGCTTAAACAAGCTTCTTTGTGCATCCTTAGGGAGGGATGGGACATGGTAGAGAGGGATCTGACCTTTTGCAAATGGAAAAGGAGAAGCAAACTCTCTTGCGTCAGCCCTTGGCAGTGTCCTCTGCTTGTCACTGCAAGGATGTGATGGTAGGTCCCTGCAGTGGGGTCCTACCCTACTTGTATTCTCTGTAGTGGGAATTATGGGTTGATAGAGGATTGATATAAGCAGAGAGGGGAAGGAAGAGGGAGAAGGGATTGTCTGACTAGCTGCTGTCAAGAGGAGCTTAGAGAAGACATTACTCAATCTGGCTCTTCCCTCCTCCCTTTGGGAAGCTGCTGCTTCTGCAGCAGGTCCAGTTTCTGGCAAAAGTTCAACACTGCACCAACTTTCAAAGAGAGAGGAGGGAGGGAGGGAGAGAGAGAGAGGAGGAGAATCCCGCATAAAGGAGGAGCTACCATGTCCCAGGCTCCCTTTGGCCAGGAGCCGAACTGCTGCAAGTGAGAAAAGCCTTGGAAAGAGCAAGCTTCCCCTTTCCCATTAGCAGCAGTGTCTGCTTTGCCCCGGCTTTCATATAGTTAGCAAGCTTTCAGTGGCCTTATAACCTCCAGATCTCACCCCAAGAGCTAAGAGTTGTGGTTTATACTGCATAAAACTCCTCAAGTAGCTAAAAATGATGCAACAAAATCAGGTGATTGGGGTGTCCCTGGGATCAGAGCTGTTTTCTCCCAGGGAAGGTGTTTGGGGAGTAGAAAATGTCTATTTATCCCCTTGCCCAAATCAACAACACTCAAGGGGAAGGTGTTAAATAGGGAATAGAAATGTAAGATGGGAACAGATAGGAAATCAAGATAAACCTAACAGAACATGAGCAAGAGTGAGCTTTGTACCACCCGTAGGTCTCTTTTCCCTGGCTTCCTTATAGCCTTTGCCAAGCGCTAACTTACAGGGTGGTGGTTGTGGGCACCGAGTGCATCTCCCCACCAAGTCCAGACTGCAGGAACTGGGCCCTTTCCTGCAGTGGGAGTGGGAAGAGCCCAGTTTCCCACTCTGGACAGCATGAGAGGGGTCAACTTCTCTGCCTGCCCTTGCACACCAAGCATGAGGTTCTTTTCCCATGTGCACCTTCATACGCACTTCATGTGGGAGAGCAGCTTCAGTTGTGTCGATCTAGACATGCAGTACGATTTGCCCTTCTTTTTCCCTTTTCTGTCCTATGCCAGTTATTAAAGTCAGTGGTATATTGTGGTGTGAGAATTAGATGGGGTGCAGGAGAGGAAGAGCAATCAGCTGCTCTCCTGCTCCCTTTGGGTAGGAGTAGAAGTTAAAAGCATTGCTTGGTGGTCTCTGGCTTGCAGTGGGGAGGTGGGAATGTGGCAGCTTTGCAGATGCTCTCCCTGGAGCCAGCCCCTAGGGAATGGGTCCTGTGGGTGCTCTGTGGAGGCAGTGGGTGTGGAGGAAGCTGTGGCTGTTGCAGTTCTTTGCAGGGAGGTTTGTGGAAAGGAGACCAGCTCTTTGTGGGAGGGGGTCTGGTGTGGCTGCAGTGTCTGTCCTGCTGCCGTGTGCTGGCAGCCTGCGATGGGCGGTGGCTGCTGCCATCCTCCCCTTTTGCCGCAGAAGGATGCTGAGTCACTCCTGCAGCGCCTGCTCCTCCTTTTGAACTTCCCAGTCTTCCTAATCTCCCGCAGTGAGACTGATAGAGGCTGCTCAGACTCTGCTTTTCCTCTAGCCTGACTTCTCTCTCTCTTTTCTCTCTCTTTTTCTCTTGTATTTCGTCCCTTTCTGGGTCCCAACCAAAGGAAGACATTGCTTTAAAATAAAAATGTATCACTGCAGCTACCATAAGGTGATGCTGGATCTGTTTCTCCTTTGGTAATGGATCTTCTTGTTCCTCTAGAGAGCAGCAATAATATTTGATGAATACAGTGAGTGCTGCAGCAATTTTCTTCTTTAAAGGAGCCCTCCTGGGCACTGAATCAGCAGTGATCATCCAACGGGCTGACATTTCTTGGAAGAAGGGCTGGGGCAGGGGAAACATGATTTTTTGTGTGTGTGCTTTGCTGGAATAGGCAGCAATAAAGCACTGTGTACTGCTGCTTTCCATTGCCTGCTGTACAAGCTACTCCTTTAACCTCTCCTTCCTGTGGGATTGCTGCAGAACATGGCACTAAACTCTACAAACTCGCCCTGTGCACAGCTTTGGGAAGGATGCTCTGCAGGGAAATGGGAAAGATGAATCTTGGTGCAGGACTGTGCTGGTTTCACAGGGGCAGGGGCTTGAGGGGAAACTGATGCTGACTGCACACTGACTGCTGCCATAGGAAAACACTGCTAGGGCATTTCACTGTTTGTCCTTTCCAAACATCACGGGCAGTTAATGGCTGTAGCACATAGGAATTCATTAAATGAAGAGTCCTGGTCTCTTCTAAATCAAAGCACTTGTTTGAACAAGCTTTCTTATCAGTAAATGATGATTGCTTGCTTACAGCTCTATATTGAACTCTCCTATAGTGTCACTTCCTTTGTATTATTACAAAGAGATGTTAGCACTGCATTTTTTAAGATTAGCTCGTTCTTGTTGTTTTAAAACCCTGTTTCCTTTTGTTCAGTACTTCTACGTTTAATATTAAAAAGAAAAAACAAAGTCTAACTTGTACTTCAGAGAGTTTTTTTGCCTTCCTATATTGTAAAGCAAGGTCTTGCAGTTTAATAATGGGGAGCATTACTGCATGGTCATATCTTGCTTCATTCTGATGTATTTTCAAGCATTTTAATTAAGTAATCATGCATGGGTTTTCCTAGAACCCTTGTAGATTTAGATAGTAAACTAAAGTTTAAATATTAATATAATCTCTTTTTAATCCTCTTCCTGTAGTGTTTAACCCCTTGTACTGCTTACAGCATGCAAGCCAAATTCTGCAGGGAATATCTTTCATTTTTGTATGTTTTTTTGACATGATGCTCACACTAATTGATTCTAAAATGCATGAAATGGGGAAAAAGATGCAAAAATAAAACATTTTTCCATTTAACAAACCATTGAAAGCCAGGTGCCTCCAAGTGTTAGGATAAAGCAAGGCCAGTTGTGGCCAGTCCCACAATTAAGTATGACTCATTAGCTCTTCCGGGCCTGAAACCTAACTATAGGCTCAAAAATAGCCGTGAGCTAGCTGGGCACATTAGTTACACACAAAAAAAGCTTGATCATTAGTCCCTGCTGCTTCTAACTCTGGCATTTATTTTAGTTCAGTGGCCACAGTAGCCACAAATCTAAATCCAGTCCTTGGCAGAGACCTGCTCTGAATCTCACCGAGTGCTAATACTGGCGTGTTTGGGAACATGACTTTTGGGGAGGATTTTCTAGAAGAATAGAACCTGAAAGCTCATTTCTGAGCTCTGAAATTCTGGCTTCTACTGAGCTACTGGTCAGATGCAGGAAAAACCTTTTCCTTTTCCTTAGCCTGTGTTCCAGAATCTGCACACAGACTTATTGCTTCCTTGTTCCAGTCTGGTTTTAGCTCATCCACTCCTAGCTGGATATCTTTAGGGGTATGCAGATGCTGCATAATGAATAAGTTCTTGTTCTTGTGGAGAGACAAGAGGGTTAGAGAGGAGGCTTGGAATTAGAGGATCTTTTTTGCCAAGTCCTGCAATTCTCGTAGTTATTTATATAGGCAGAATTATCTATCTGTCTGCCTGCATCAGTTACATCAGGCTTCAAGATTTCATTTGAATAGCTTTAAGGGAATTACTCAACTTAATGAGGAGTGTGTGTAGGAAGGCTGATGGTGTTCCCTTCTCTGTGTGTCTCTGTCTTCCTCCCACACTCATCATCAAAGTCTCTGTGGCTGGTAAACTGCTTTAGAACATTTAGAACTGATGCTTGTGAGTCTTCTCTGGTAGGTAATGGGTATATCATTCCTAATCTCCCTGTGTAGCTACAAAAGGAGTATTAAAGACTGGGCTCTTGAAATGTAATAGTTTATCAAAGAAAGAGAATTAAAGGTTAGAAGAAAATAAAGAGGAGAGGAAGCATCAGGGTTTATCCAGCTATTTAATTTCAATGTGTGTTTCTGTATGTTTGATTGACTAATAATAGGGTAAAACATTGTCTTATTCTAGAGCTTTTAATCTGCAGATCTCAAGATGCATCACAAATACTAATCAGCTTCAAAGGAGATTTGGATTGTCCTTGCTAAATATTAGTTAAAGAACATTGAAGTGATACTGACAGTGTGTTCTAAAGATGGTCTTCTTGTGTTTGCTCATTATACAGACCATGGTCACCACAGCTTCTCATGAGTTGCTCCAAAATTACTCCACTGCAAAGTGAAACCAAAATGAGGACATTTTTGTTAGTGTCTGATGATAATACACTTGATTATTGATTCTGGTGAAGAATGTGAAGAGAATGACCCTGGCTGTGTCTTTTCTGCAGTCTGACTACATTCAGAATGGTGATGTGCAAAATGACAGCTCTGTTTCCCCATGCTGGTTCACCAGATCTGTAAACCCAACCTGTTAAAGAAGTCATTTACTTAACAAGGCACAAAATTGGCTTGCCATCCCCTGCATAATTGCAGTGAATATCTGCCATCTGAGCCCTTGCTGCAGCCACTAATACACACTGAGATTTGTAAGGCTTGACTGGACCCTGTGTTAAAGTGCTCTTGCATGGACAGACTCAGGTGTTTGTGGGCTGGGGGATTACAGATGGGCCTCCTCAAAACCCCTGCACTTGGATGGCAAAACAGGCATGAACAGGGGTGAGCAGGAGGTAGAACAGGCCAGGTTCGTTCTAGACCTATTTAGAAAAAGCTTTCTCTTCTGTTGAGGTCTGAGGATTCTGTGTGCATAGCATCCGGTGTTGTGAAATAGGACGTACATGATCAACTATGTGCGGTGGGGAGGTGCATGTACTCTTTAACATCCTGACTTTCACACTTTAAGGGATCAAAGGTCTGGAAATGGGACAAGAATATAGAAATGATAACTTTTCATTACACAAATCATTCATTTCAATAATAAAAAATATCTTTGTTTTCCATAAATCCATTATTATGGTCAGGAAGGAAAGAGAATATGTAATGTACCTGAGGTATGGCTCTGGCCCACCCTAGCTCTTTATCAGGATAATATTGCCTAGCTTAATACCATAAAATGTTTAGCACATGGGCCTACATAACATTTAACTCGCGTCTGGATTTCTTTAAGTCTGTGTTACTTTACCCTGTGAAGCATTTAGCTCACTATCTGCCTCCACTGCAACCCACACACTGGAGACCCACTCTGTAGGAACTGTATTTAAAGATGATTCACTGCATGTGTGTGGCTCTGACAGTTTAATTACAGTGCTCCATCTGTATGAGGTAATACAAAGAGCAATTGAGAAGAGTCAGAGAGGTGCTGGGGTTCAGCTTGGAGGCCAGGTGTTTTGTGTGTGAAAGCATGATCCAGGTTATCGATCGGGGAGTTTATAAATGGGCATCAGGAGGCACATGGTGATTGAATGGAATTACATCATTGGAAAGGAAGGAAGCAGGAGCTAACGCTACAAAGTCAGGGGTCTGACTATGAGCATGTTGGAGAACATTCACTTATTAACATCTATACATTACGGATATGACATTGTTATTACCTGCTGCCTTGATCAGGGCTAAACTTTGAATCTGTGAGCTTCAGAGCCAAAGCTGTCAATGTAAGTAGTTCAAGGTAATGAACTTGTTCCCAAGGTTGGTGTAACTGAAGATTTATTTCTGCTGATCAGGCACTCACTGAACAGGCAGTTTTACAAGTTGGAGTAGTGAAACCAAATTTTCACCCATCCTCCTCAGAAATTGCAGGCATGAACAGCTTTTTTGGGAATAGCAGCAGTATTATATAGGGAAGTTTCCCAGACAGCAGCACCCCCTCACAGGGGCATAAGCATTGCTGCCAGACCTCACATGACCCAGACATGCCAGGAGCCTGGCAGACATTTGTACATCAGTTCTCACAGAAGCTGGGGGTTCATCTATGGCTCTGGCTAAATCTTTCATTTTACTATTGGCATAGCAATAAATAAATACAAAGACAGAGACTCAGCATGATTGGGTTTGTTTCAGACAGGTTGTCTTCCATGATGAGATCATTCCAACCAGTGTTTTTCAAGATCCGGCACTTGTAAGTCACATCACTGGACTAATGCTGTGTCTAAGCAGATAGGAAAGTGCTGCAGCTTTGCTGCTTTTCTTGGTAACACTGTGAATTATTTATGCCAACTCTTTGTTGTTCTGGAGGCTTTGATAAAGGGAGAAAAATGCATGAGTATGCAGCTTCACTTATGGACCACAGTAAAATGGTTTATGAAACAGATGCATCAGGAGGTAGTAGAGTTGGTTACAAGCTGTTGTTAAGGATAGGCTGACCACCTACATGGATGTGCTGTGTTAGCTGAAATTGTAGCAAGAGGAAGTTTGCTGGATCCTGCCATAGAGAATCTGTTATTACCTGGGTGTAAGAAGTGAAGTTTTCTGATATCCCTGTGCATCTGGTGTCATATTGGCAATAGAGATTGGAAAAACTCATGCACATCCTGGTTTAGAGAGGTAGGCAAGCACTAGCCTGGCTTTGGAAAATAATGGCAAACTGTTACTGATTGCTTTTTATCAGAGCATGAACCATCTGGCTCCCATTTGGAATATATCTGAACACAAAATGTCAGTGCACGTATCCTCTGTACACACAATGGCACATTCCCTTTCCCCTGTTAGGAATGGCACACAAATTCATGGCACTTTAAAGAGATCTACTCCCATAACACACTTGTATGCATTCCTGTGAGTCCCACAACACATCCTTCAGCAGTTTTATACTTCTGAAGATCCTTGTAGTAGTGGCTGTAAGTGATTTTCTGAGGGTGTCCATGGGAGAACAGGAACCTGAATTTAGTTATGCTGTGTCACCAGAAATACCCTGTGCTTATGATGTATAACTAATGGCTCTAATAAAACATGAGAGAAGACAAATGGCTGCATGGCTACATTTGTACTACTAGGTAAGTGCATTTGACTGTTTTTATATATGGTTTTATAGTAAAAGGAAGGTGTTGCCTTGTCCATTGCCCTAAATTCTGTGTGGTTTTGCTTGTGCATGTTCTGTTACTGCCTAAAACAATAGCCCATAATAAAACAGGTTGTTGCAGAGCATCTAGATTCTCCCACATGTGCAGCTGCTGCAACATTTTAAATTCAATTTGTTAAGGGATATAGACATCAGCTCTATTAAATTACCTGCCTACGAGAAATGTGGGATGGGAAGGACCATTAGCAAATGCCATATGCTAACCTCAGCCTTGTCCACACCATACTATGTTATGAACAAAGGCGTATTCCCATTTGTAGTTACCTCATATGAAAGAGGGGTCATCACATCCATTGTTCATGGAGACTAAAGGCTGAGGTTTGGGCGAGGGAAGAGGACACAGTCAGATGCAAAGCTGCGTGATGGATATGCCTGATTACAGCATGAACAATAGCTGAGGAGAGAGAAGCACGCTGAGCTGCTGCTGGGAGTTTGCTCAAAATTTAATGAGCCCAATCTGCCATCTTTACATCCAGCAGGAATTCTGCTGCTGATTGGAAAGGCAGCAGGATAAGGCCCAATATCAGACATCAGGTAATGTCATTAGTGCCCAGTTTTGCTACTTTTCTTCTTAAGAGATGCAAAGCCAGCAGTAACCACACTTGCACATGCTTTTGTCACTACTCCACAGAAAGGTAAACTAGGCTTACAGCATTTTATCCTCTGCTCTAAAATGACTGACAGTTACATCTTGAGAGGTATCCATCAGATGTCAGGACTGTCACTTTGCTTTCTCCATATACTGGCCTAATCACTAGTCTGCCTTTCTGCCTGGAGAGCAAAACATCATCAAAGGGCTCTGAGGCTCCTCAACTTAGTCCTTACATTCCAAAAGAGTTTTTACCATCAGTTCTAGCTATTTGATGATACTGTTTCCTTCAAAAGCTTTTTATTGGAGTGTTTCAGTCCAGTTTAGATTTATTCTTTTCGGACCACCTTATCTTGCTTTTCTTTTAAGAGATATTCATTATCTCACATTACAGTTTTCTGGCTTAGGACTAGACTCCAGTGTACCTCTGTAGTAGAAATAATATATACTGTCAAGAAGGAAGCTGTCTGGAACATAATTACTCACAGTCTTCCTAGTAACTTGGAGTACATTTAAGGTTAAGTTTCACTCTAGGTGAAGGCAGATCTGATAAGTGGTGTTTGTGCACAGAAATTGTCTTTGATATTAGATTATTGCTGCTTTTTCCCCATCAGTGAGTCCAATCAGTTCATTGATGAAGCGTGCTGCTGCGGGCACAAAGAAAGGAATAAATAGAATCACATCCTGCAGTCCTGCAACTAATCAATGGGCTGGGGTTTAGAAGTCTGCAGATCCCATTACAAGGGCAGTTGCTATTGTGGGTTCAGCAGATGTGGCTGCAGGCTGTGATTTTGCATGCAAATGTGATTTAAAAATAAACCAGTCTCCCTGCACCTCGCTCTCTGGTTTCAGAAATGGACATTTCACTCCAGCCTTTGCTGGGATGTGGTGGTTTAAATGCCTTTTCACGTGGTGAGCCTGCCACAACCAGGAGCTGCTTTCAGCTTTTCTCACTATTCTGTTCTTTGCACACAAAAAGAGTGTCCCATCAGAAAACCTACTTGAGCCCATCCTCACTGCTCAATATCATTGAACACTGAGCTAATGTACACTGGCAAAGCAGTTAGCTCTCCTTATTCTGCCTGATTCCTCTCCTGAAGGGACTAGGTGGAAGCAGTGTTGACTCAGCAGTTGCAACAGAGATGAGCAATTCAGTGGGTCTTTTTACATGCCATAATAATGATTTCTTTCCTTTCACTCAGTGTGCAAAACTGTAGGTTTCGGTTTTGTCACTGTCTCTTTTGTCACTTACTGACATTCTTATATGTGACATTTTGACATTCTGATAGTATTCCTAAGAGTCCTTTCAATGTTAAGATGGTACTAAACTGCTGAGAATGAAGAGCTGTGAAGTTTTGTAGGTGGAGCAGTACAAGCACAGATTCTCACAGAGAGAACGTTTTAAATTGATAAAGTAAGTAAATAATGGAAGAAGTTTGGCCCCAAATGGCAGAGTGCAGTAAGGAAGACCAGCCTGAACCTGGCTGTCATCTTCAGTGAGCCATTAACCACTGTCCTTCCTTGCAACCCCATGTAATAATATAGTATCCATACAAGAAAACAGACTCCACCCATTCAGTGTTTAACTTCCTCTTTATCAGCACTATATCCTAATATTTTACTATATCCTAAAGTAGCTAAAGAAAATGGGACTCTCTGTATTGATTTCTATGGTCCTCACACAAACGTGCCTGAATCTGTTAGTTACTGGGAACTTTGTCAACAGTTCCACCCAGTTCTGAAGACTATTTATGCCCCTAACTTCTCACTGAGTTAGCAGGAGACTTACTGTGGGATGGGGGACATCTCTGTGCACCCGCATGCTCCTATGGAAGGATCAGAAATGCTTAGGAGATTTGGAGCTGTCATGCCAGTGGGTTTAAGTTAGGAGCAACTGAGGCTCACAGATGTTAAACTAACCTTGTGTTCTAAATATCTGTTAGTTAAATACAGTGTTCAGTGATGCTTATTTCTGCATCCCTGCATGTCCTCACTCTCTCTGCTGCAGCTAAGCCTTCCTGTAGTTTACTCTTTCACATTTCTAACAAATGTGTTCTTTTGAAATGCAGAACAGTGGCAGAAGGTGTCGTGTGAGCAGAGTCTGTAGCTGGGATGAATGTTTATTTTAATAACAGGTAGCT
>JANHGB010048286.1:34607-51158 GCA_026283785.1 Coracopsis vasa
ACAGGTAGCTTAACAGACGTGAAAGGGAAAGCTTTTGAGGAAGAGAGGGTTGTCTCTTTCATACCAGGCTGCTGATGTACTCATTCTGAACCACAGCTGCTTTGAACCTTCATGTCTCAATATGCATGACATGTCAGCCTGAACCATTTATAGAGCCAGTGATTTTTAAAGGAAGGGGATATCTGACCGTAGACCACAGGACCACTGTAAGTAAGGTTGTAAAACGTTGCATGAAAAATCAAGAACCATCCTATAGGAGTTACATTTTTAGTAGCAAACAGGGCCAAATCCTCCTCACTTTACTTCTATTTTAGCCAAGGGGTATTTTGGAAGGATAGGCTCAAGAGAGATTCTGCCTTTTATCTTCATAAGATCATTTTTGTCAGCCTAGCCATGGCATGGCAGCACAAGTGTCAGTGTTTGGGAGTTGTCTAGAGATCAGCAGCGACAGCAGAACATGACACTTGTGCGTTGGCAGAAAACAGCAAACAAATTGACCTTATATATCAGGCATGTCAATAAACCAAGCAACTCTATTCTTCTCTTTCTCCCTTCCCTGCTCTCTCCTCTCCCTGCCTGCCCCTCTCTTCTTTTCAGTAGGTAGATTCACTGGTGTGAGATGAAGAGATTTCTGGTTTGATTTAATTGTCTTCACAACCAAGCTACATACCCTCCAGTTTTCAGTGCTTAACTCTTGAGGACAAGAAGCCAAAGGCTGCTGCAGTTTATTCCAGGTTCTGAGGCCAACACCCAGCAGTGGGTTAGTGCATCACCTAACCTCGGGGTATCTCGGAGCAGAATCCTTTGCCTTTATTCCTTTACAAAAGATATATAGGGAAGAGGATGGTTTATTTTGTGCAATGCAGATTAACTCTTCCTCTGCCACATTCTTTAGTTCATTATACTTGTCCCGTGCTATATACTCCTTTCTGTCCCAGTCACCTCTGTGTGCTAGCTGACCTCTTCCTGAACAATTCCCATTTTAAACTGAATTGCGTAATGTCATGCAGTTCCTGTGGGATTATTTTTTTTGTTTGCTTTTTAGAACAAGGAGAAGCAAGGAAAGGGCTAAAATGCTTAAGAGCTGCATGTCTGAGACTTCAGGAGCTGAGCATTGAAAAGCATCTGCAACTAGGCAGGCAACATACCTGCTGAGTAGGATCGGGGGTATCTGCACTCCTTTAATGCCAGTGCTTCTTGCTGATTGCAAGTGCTCTGTTGTTTCCTTACCATCCAGTCTACACCACTAAATCCTACAGCCAGGAGTGTGCTTTCATTGGCACAGTTTTTGGGAAAGGTTTCTCTAAATATAGGTGTAAAAATTGCACAGCAGTCTTGTATGACACGGATTGCTTTGAATCTCACTCTCATGTGTATGGCTTTATACCCACCAATAAATTACCTGTGTGTAAAAGGAGAATCAGACCCACCTGCTTGACAGAACCCACTGTACTTTACTGTCGTTCTGACTGAAGCAGCAAGGATTCAATGCTTCAGCTGTTAGTGGTGAGACAGTAGCTCTCACCCTTGCTGCTACAGACAGGCACTGAAAAGCTACTGACAGAGTTTTCTTTTGTTAATGGGAGGTTTAGGCATTGATGCAAATACAAAAGAACATTTTTTTCCATTAGGTTCACGTATCTGGCTTATATGTAAGGGTTCCATGTCTCTCCTGTTTGCGTTTTCACAGGGCATCTATTTTTCTTCTGTCCTCTATAACTGGACCTTTCCAAAAGGCACGTTTCACTGCTTTCCTCCACACTGGACTTACGTTTTGCCTTGGATTTCTTTTCTTTTGTGCAGCCTCAGGCAATTACACTGTTAACATGAGGAGTAGGAGGAAGGCAGAAATCCAGGCTGTGACAGAGAACAGCAAGCCCTATGATGCTGCAGTGCATCCCTCCTGTCCATACTGCAGAGTCATTAATAAAGTCCCATAGGTTCTCACTGCGTGTTCTCAGGCTTGGAATCTGGGCTGTCCTTCACAGGGGAGTAAGGATAATGCTGGTTTGGCTCTTCCCAAATTCAAATAGGTCTAACCTCTGGGACTGCTCTAATTTATTGTCTACAGCAGCTCTTTTCCAAGCCAGTGGCAGACATCATTAGATGAACTGCTAGATCTTTTGTCCCGGTTTCCTCACATCCCTGCACAGTACCTTTATTCAGTGGCAAGGAAGAGCAGCAATGGAAGCTGGGTGTTAGTGTGTAACTGATGGCTTTGGGGGTAATCTGACACAGCTAAAATCATGATCTTGGAAACAAGTTCAGCTCAGTTGTGAAAGGAAAAGTCAAAGGTGTTCCTTCCGAAAGTGTTTCTCTGCTTTAGCGTCAGCAAAGTTCCACTTTTCCTGCATTCTCCTGACCAGAACTGTTCACTGAGGTTGACCTGGATTTAAAAATAGCTGATTTTTCATCAAAAGCTTAATCAAAGCCTGTAAGAGAATTGTGTGTAACCTCTGCCTCAGTTTACCATCTAACCCAGATGGGTTTGGGAAAACTGCACTGTCATGCTTGCCGTGTATTGGGTCTTTGCAATGAAGAGCCATGAATTAAGATTCCTAAGCAGATGTCTGCAAGCTGTGTTCTGTGCAGCAAGCACTTCTATGTGAAAAACAGCAAACCAAACTATTCTTGACATGTATACATGCATCTATATGTATTATAATATTGTTTTGAGGAAAGAAGGTATCTATAGTGCATAGAGATCACTTATATCCTAAGTTTCTGGCTTAAACAGTGCACAACTTGATGCCTACAGATTTGAGGCAGTTTGCTCTGAAAAGAGTTAAGCTTTGTGTTTGCCGACAAACACATTGCAGCATTGCAGCAAAGGGGATGAAGTAAGCTTGAAGGGCAGAAATGATGTACTGCATCTTTAATGGGGTGTGTCCAACCCACTTGCTGCAGTCTCTGCTGCAGTGAGGTTAAAACTGGGCTCTGACTGTTAACCCCCTTGATTTACTGATAATGGGAGGTAGGACCATGTCCAGAGACAGTGCTAGTAGGGGCTGTTGACCTGAAACCAGCCCGAGAAGGATGGAACCTTTGTACGGCACATCCCAAACTGAGTCACCCATGGCTTGACTTTGTCCAAAACCCCACTTTTTCCCTGATTCTGTGCTTTAGTGAGTTAAAAAGTTCTTGGGATATAACAAGATTTCAGCACTCGGTAGCACGTTACCCTGTTAGTAACTTCACAGTCATCAAGCATGTTCTGCAGCGGTTGCTGAATCAGTTTGGCACTTACAGGAAGAAGATTATGAAGCTGCTGAATTTCCTCGAGATTTTTAGCAGTCCCTTAAACTCCTTTTATGTGTGGTCATAAAAGATGCTGGCTTCTAAAGGTCCTGAGAAGCAGTTTTTAGAGGATTAAAGGACAGAAGTGATTTTGGAAGTGTCTACTCTGCCTTCACAACTGCAGTGCCAGCTATTCTGTGCTGGGCAGTCGCTGCTGGTATATTAGTTGTTACACAAAGCTTTCCATAGTCTCCTGGGTGCTTGTTTATATGAAAACACCCATCTGTAACAGAAATAGTATATTTAAATCTTGTGAATTTGTGTATTATGAACTTGGTAAACAGGGTGTGCAGTTATTTTGATGTAAAAAGCAGCCTACCTTGTAATTTATTACTACTCTGCTGAAGTGCTGCTCTGAGAAGAGTTCCAATGTCACCAAACGTGCCTGCTGTTTCGTGCTCAAAGCTCATCCTGTTTTAATGGCCGTTTAGATGATAATATGCAGCTAAGACTTCTTTCTTCTAAGAAACCAAAGCAGAGGCAGGTATTTTGTTAACCTAAAACCAAAAAGTAACATTTAACCAAGCCAAAACCATAATTTAGATACAAGTTGAATAGCAGCTTGCACGTTTATACAGATTAATGCTGCTAGTTCATGTGTATGCATGGGCTGCTGCAGAGTATGTGGAATCCAGATCAAAAGGAGCTGGCTTCCTGCTAATACTAAGGACTGATCGCAGTCCTGTGTTAACACGGCAGACCTAATTTCTGCCCGTCTCTGAAGTGTTCGCTGTACTTTCGGCACTGCAAATGAGAGAAGTTGTTCAATTTCCTCTGATGTGAGAATTCACAATTCTAAATGCTGTGGAGACTTGAGAGAAGGTGGCAGAAAACAAAGCAGGTAGCGTTTCACTTGGAATTATACAGCACATGCATGTCCAGAGAGAGCGCGGAGCCTTCAGAGCACACTGAGCGGGGTTAGAGACACTGCATCAGCTACAGGAGCAGCGAAATGCTGCTGATTCATCTCTCCCTTTACTTGCCGTTGTGTGAACTCTGGTGCCACCAAGCGCCAGCCTGCAGGAAGGAAACAGCCCTGCCTGATAGACAACTTCCAGGCGGTCTTTTTCAGGGAATGCAGTGATCTGCAGCAGGTAGGATCAGAGCGAAAATAATCTCTGAAACATAGAAATAGGAAGGCTTAAAGCTGGGATTTATAGAATGGATTCTTCCGAAGCCTTAAAACTTACTGTAGTGTAGCTATTAATAACTGATTTAGCCACATTATCAGCTTAAATTTGTTGACTAAAATGATAGAATCAATAGTTCAATAGTTAATGTATCAGACACAGATACCACGGAGCAGTTTAGCCAGGTACCAGGTGCTGTGTTCATGACCGTGTCCTTTTCCTTACAAGCCAGAAAGTCAGCAGATTTCTCAGCAGAAATGTGAAGGGGTGGCCTGAAATATGAGGCTGCTGGGTTGGATTTTGCATACAGGGAAAGAACTGGAAAGGAGCTTATTCTGTAGGCCTCTGAAATGCCAGTTCTGGAGGAGAAAGGAAAGGCGAAAGGAGACTAGCATGAAATTGTGGCAGCCTTAAAGCCAGGATGGGTGAGACAATACACCAGGATGCATTAATCTTACGTAATGCCGGAGAAGCAGAACTGACGTAAATAGAGAGCTGGAACGTCTGTAGTTATATACTCTTTTGATTCTCAAGTGGACTGTATCTGCCAGGACTCACTGTGCTGCTATTTGTTTTTCTGTACCACTCAAGGTGATTCAGGTTTGTCCTGCATTCCTTCTGCTGTGTTATGAGAAGGGAATAATGTCTGGGTTTAAGCTCAGGTGATACAAACTCTCGCTGTTCCCTTCCCATCATTAGGTCTTCACTGAATTGCACCATCTCTGGCAGTGTATTATCAAGAGCTGGGTTGGTTTTTTAATCCTTGATTTCTTTTGAATAAAATTGGGAGGATTTTATACTGGCTAATTATGCTGTTCTACTACAGCAGTCCTGTTAATCTGACTGGAATACTCGGATAAGAGATTAAAGCTGCATTAGTAGATAGCCTGAAGTCCTTTGCAGGAGATGCCTCTTGGAGTGGGGACTGTAGCCCAGCAGAGGAGTGTTTCCTACAGTGTATTTTCTAATCACTACTTGCATATGAATCTAACTGACATTTCTTAAGTGGGTGAAAACTGGAAGTAGTCAAGTCATAGATAAGGCTCTATGAATTTCCATCTTAGAGGAAAGAATGCAGAGTCTCCTCGCTCAGGCAGATGATCGTGCTCCTCGCTAGGAGATCAGTGTGTTCCCTGCAGCGCTGAAACAAACATTTCCATGTTCACAGGGCTGGGGATGGCTTCATCAAACTGCAGAGCAAGTCTGCTTCTGCCTCTCCTCCCATAAAACAGTACACGGAACTGCTCCTGAATCAGCCATCCCATCTGGTACTCACTGAAACCAGAGAGAGCTGAGTCACCACATCAAAGAGTCAGAGCTGGTCCCTCGATTGATGGATTTATATCTTGAGATGTGGGAAACATGCAAAGGCCTGAGCAGTGTCCGTGGGTCATTGGAGGCAGCAGAGTGGTGCTGATGTACAGCAGCTGAGATTCAGCATCCTCATTTGCTTTCTAATGCAGCCTTTGGACAAGTAATTACAGATTGTACATGAGCACGCATAAGAAATGCACATATTTTCTCTTAGGACAAAAGGCTCCATCCTTCTTGTGTAGTTTTAGGGGAGTTTTTCCATTTCTTAAGTACTGTAAGTGTGTCTTACTCATATCTCAGGACTGATCTAATGTTCCAGCCTGTCATCTCTCTATTTCTGTTACTTCACAGGCTTATAAAAGAATGTGTGCCTGATTCAGGACTCCCACAGTGCTTAATCCTCCACCCTGAAAGCTGGTGTTGCATCAAGCACTTTGTCTTACTCTGATTAGTCTTTGATGTCAGTAAAGCAATAACACAATCAAGTCTTCCTGCCTTTGTTGTGGTGCAGTTTTGATGAACAAATTAGTTCATGTTTTTAGACTGCTGTGTTAAGAGATGAGTGTTTTTTGGGCAGGGTATTGACAATCTGTTCCTCTTCGATGTCTATACTAAACTCACTAGTTAAAATCCAGATGAATAGGAAGACAGAGGGAAGCTTTTTCCTACCTACTACAGAGAGTTACCAGTTGCTAGCAAGTAATTTTATCTTCTTTTGCTTAGTTGGTTGATTCTGCTTTGCTATAGGCAGTGAATATACTTCTAAATGCCTGGCAACAGTGATCTGACGTCAGTCCAGACACACTCCTGAGCCCCAGAAATAGAGTCAACGTGTCAGTGTGTTCCTGTAAGCGAGCTACATGATGCTAGTGCAGGGATAGACACTGTCTCAGACTGCCTTACTGCACAGAGAAATGAAAACATGATGCTTGGCCTGGCTAGAGAGGGAGGTTATAGACAGTGCTGGTGGTGGGTATGTGCTGAGGGCATGGGTCTGAGCACAGCAATAGCTGTTTCCCTATAGGAACAAATGACTGATTGTCACCCGATGACAACTTCTGTGCGCAGCAAAGTGGCAGAGATACTGTCTTCCATAGAGCCAAATGCTGTTCCTGCAAGGCAGTGGTTCCTGCTTCCTGTAGGACCTGTGGGGCGGTTACTGGAGTGAGTTACCACTCAGCCAGTTGGCAGCATCTTGTCTCAGTGACTCCTGGTTCTTCTGGGCTCCCACATGAGGTTTTGCTAAACTATATACATACTTTGGAAAGTGAGGATGCTTTGGGTTGTAGCTGATGTGCACATGTATAGAGAGTCCTTATAGAGCATGACTCTGCAAATACACCTGTTCTCACACAGCAAATACTGGGAGCATAACTGAATGACAATTCTATCTATAGTAGCTTTTTGTGTAGAAGAACATTAAATCTCTTCTTGTTTGTTGTTGATGTTTGCTGCAGAAATGTTTGAGGCAGGCAAGGGCTTTAGTAGGAGGTAACTTGGCAGAAACTGAAATACCGCACACTAACTCTTCAGTGCAAACTGCTCCTTCATGGATTCATGTGGAGCTGGTTTCGTTTGCTTGTCTGTTGCTGCTGCCAAGGAACCAGCCGTTGGTCCCAAATAGCGCAGACTGTGCTGTAGGCTTGCTGTAAAACGGTCCAGGGCTGTTCGCGTTCTGCAGTGAAGAGCAGAGGTTGGACTACTCGCTGCTGTGCCTGGGCTGGCACTGTTGGTTTCCATGCTGATCTCTTAGTGGCATCTAGTGTTTAACACGTGTAACAGCGTCTTCTTGAAAACGTTGGGTCTGCGATAACCTTGAGGACTTCCCTTGAGAGAAAGCATGTAGGTCTCTTTATGCAGAATATCCACTCGCATGAGGGCTGTGGGCAAAGAACCCATTTCTAACTCCCTCCTTCTCCCTACATCCCAGTGCTCGCCTTAGATTTCTTTTCCTCCCAGTGCAGTTGTGAAAGTTTTGCTTCTCCAGGGAGATGAAACAATCGAATGGATTCTTTGTTAGAACAAACCATCAAGGCAACAAACACGGTGTCTGTGTTCGTGCTGTTGTCTGTTCCACCCCATTCCTGCAAGCAATGAGAACCAAGCCTACTTTGCTGCCCTTTTTCCTGCTCCCCTTTAGACAAGAAAAGAGCCCTGAATTCAGTGTATTATGTGACTGCTGCACTGCATGGAGCCAGCTACTCTCTTGAAGGTCTACATATGCAAGAGGGGTGCAAGATCTTGAATGTCATCTAACCTTTGATTTCTAGAATGGAGGGGTTCCCAGGAGAAGTATTCAACCTCTGGAGAATCAAAACTGAATGAGCCTTTACAATAAATTCCCTTTAAAAAGAAAGCCAGAGAGAACTGATTTCCAGAGGCCATTTAAAGCTCTGCAGAGTCTCTTATCAGCAGTACTGCATGCATCAGGCAGTACCCTGGATTATTGTGTGGGTATTGTTCCTTCATTTTGGCTCTCCATATTGTGAATTTGTCTCTTTCCGCTTTTTCAATGGGAGAAAAGGGAAATAAGAAAGTTGAAGAAGAAAAATTAGCAAGACAAAACTCATAGAAAGAGTCAGTATCAGATGAATGGAGAAATTCTTAGCACTATGAATGTGTCATTCATGTGCTCATTTATTCCTATGCAAATAGAACTGAGTCACAAGAAGCATACAGTCTTTATTTTTCTATTCTGAAGTGCTCATCACCTAATAAAACTCTGTGCTTGTTCAGAGCAGTCCCTATAGAGATCTCTAAGCTGCTTATGCAAATAAATCAAGCCCTGTAAGTCAATATAGGGGGATTGTCTTTATTGAGGATGCAAAGAATACACTGTATCCAGAACCCTTCTGTTGTAGATTTGTGCTTCTGATGAGTTGTATATAACCATTAATTGTTTGCAACAAACCACAGCTTTATTGGTCCATACTGAGTGGAGATTATTCTGAGTCACAGAATATGTGTCTGGGTATTAGATTGGGGGACTTCTTGAGTGCCTTTGTTGTTTGTGATAGAAACTGCAGCATTAAACATTAGCTTGAGCTCATCAGTTCTAGGATCTTGATTTTATATTTCTCTTTATCGGCATTGACTTACTATTTGAGAAAGAATTGCAGATAACAGAGACAAGCAGGTGGCAAACTGCTGTGATAACTAAGACAGATCCTTCCACTGTTGCTGCTGTCTGTCCACCTGAATCTACATCTTCCATCAGCAGCTGAATGGTGACTTTTCTTGTAAGGAGCCACCTCTGAACCAAGGCAAAACAATGACCTTTTCTTATAGAATGCATCTGAACTCCTTAGGAAAACCCACTCTACTCCTGCATGTAACAGGCTTCCAACTGCAATAGGTGTTTTTAGCTTGATTTTTGTAGTAATACTTTTGATGTAGACTCCCAGGAGCAGAGGAAGAAACAGAGGACAGGTTTTTAAAAAGGAATTATTGATTGCAGTCTGCTGAAGACAACCCCTAAGAATTATTGGAAGCTCATTTCCAGCCTTGGAAATGTTGATTAAATCTGACCACCTCACCCCTGCTGAGGACACTGTCGGGAACAAGCTCTTCAGACATTAAAGATGTAAGATGTACATTAAATATAAAGCAGTCGATAGCCGTGATTCAGCTGTGATGGATGGATACCACCAGCACTGCACGAGGGCTTCTGCTAACAGGCACTTTGGAATTAGCCAAGATTCTTAATGAAAAGGCCTGCCAGCACTTCCTCCTTTTCATCTCTCACCTGATGCCAAAGAGGAGGGAGGAGCAGGATGACTGGCACAAAAGGAAAAGATGAATTCAAAGTCTTCAAGTCTCTTGCTGCCTGTTGTTCCAGTGTAGTTGTGCTGTAGTGGCTCCAGTTGAGAGCTGTGGCCTGTATGATACCAGAGAAACAACAATAAGAAAGAGAAAAGACAAACTCAACCTGGATTCCTCCTGGTGTAATTAAGCAGAGTTTCTGTCTAAGCTGCGAAACTACTGGCTAGAGCAGAAAGTATCCTTTGGTGATGAACACTACCTGCAGCTCATGCTGCTACACCAAGAACTGTGCTGAAATCTTCATCTTGTTAGTCTGAACATTACTACTGATTTCATCTCAGCTTCTCAAGTGCTGGCAAAACACCTTTCTATCTGTTTTTAGTGCTAAGTCAAACTTTCATCACAGCTTTCCTTGCTGGTCCACATATTGTAATTACATGCTCAGTAACTTTTTCCTTTATCCTTCAGTCTTTTGCAATGAAATGCCTCTAAAGGGTAGATGAAGAATGCCACAATGGCAGCAGTAACAAAGTGTATTCTACTATCGTGAAATGAGTTGAACTCTGTTGTATCTCACTGATTATAAACCCAGTTTTAATTTAATGGGAACAATATCACATAATAAGCCCCACAGTACCTTAGCATTGAAATGAAGTATTTGATCAGCAATACATTTCTCTAAAACATTCGTTTCCACAGCAATGAGAGCACAAGGGGCATATTCATGATGTGAATGGTGCCATTAAACAGATACTGCCCTAGGGACACTTTGTTGCTGTTCCAAATCTAGCCAAGTTCTCTGCTTCCTTTTCACAGTTCCAAACCATTCATGGAGCTGCTACAAGCAATTGCTTCCATAGAAAACATTATTAGAAAGTGTGTGAATACGTTTTTTAATCTAGTTAAGAACAAAGGGACAAAATTATAACCCTGTGACTATTTAGTTCTGTAGAAATCAACAAAGACTTCAGTATTTCTGAAGGAAGAGTTCCTTGCTCCTTGCTTTTCATCATTCTTCATTTGTAAAGCTCACAGCAGTAGCTGAGGGAGGTTGAAATAACCCTGAGTTTGACTAGATACCAGACTCAGACACACGCACAGATTTCCTTCTTCAGTGGTCTAATGATGAGTTGATAATGGTCATTTCTTGTGGAAGTTCCTGCTCTGCTTCAGATGAAATCCTGTGTCTGCCCCTCTGGCCACACATCAGAACTTCTGTTAGTGCAGATCCTTGTCGGAACACTCTCCCTGGTGGAGAGCTGCTCCTTTCCAGCAGCTGGCAGTGGGTATTTTGCCGATTCCTTGAATCTGCTGACTTTGCTTGTGGTATTTTCTGGCAGGCTTTATTTGGGTAGCTCCTGCCTCATCAGCTCGGTTGCTGACAGGACAAGGTAGCAGAGATCTTCATCTTTCTCCATCACAGATTTTGTAATAAAAGTGTGCAGTACTGGAAGTCTATTTCTGTCCAACTTTCTGTTCTTTTATTCCCTAGAAACAGCCACAAATTCCAGGCCAGCAGTTTTGATTATGAGATTTTACCCAAGGCCATTGACTTGTAAAACCTTTCATCAAACATGCAGCAGTCCTTCAGGCAAAGGGAATTGTGAGATAACCTCTGCCTAAACCTTCTGCTGACCTCTTTAGAAGAAGCTCAACAGCAAGATAAAACCATTTAATATCCAGCTGTTGGGAAAGATCTTGGCATCATGACTTGAAATATATCAATCAGATGCTCTCCAGCAGAAATTGATGTCACAACCCTTTCTGACATTACTGAGACCAGCATTTGGTGCATGGAATGTGAGAAGCAAGCAAACTAATTTCTTCCACTGAGGCTGTGCTGATTTACATGTGTTGAAGAGCGTGAGCACTGAATGAGTTACTAACAGGAAGAATAAAGTCTGGCTCCAGCAGTAATTCATTCATGAGCTGAAGGGTTGGATTTGCTGCTGCCCTGTGAGGCTCTTCCTCAGTGCATGTGGCAGTAGGAAATAGACTCAAGTGAATTATAGATGGTGAAGATAGTTAAAAGCAGTTTTACAAGTGAGATCTCTGAATGTTTTACTACTTGAGTATCATTTCCCATTGTGTTTCATTTCAGGAATATTGGATTTGGGACTTAATACCTTACTCCTGTAGGTACTGTTGGCCTTCTCACATTGAGTTGGTGCAGACAGGTAAATGAAGGCATGCATCATGCTGTCACTTGCAGCTCTGAACATACTCTGAAATGGTGCAGATGTGGTGTTACTCCTTGCATTTTCTAATGAAGCAAATATTCTCCTGAGCTTTGCAACTAATGCACAAGTTGATTGTGTGATTGATGCTTTCATTTGCATGGATAGAATTCATGTCTGAACAAAGGGGAGAGATCACCATCTGGATAAAATGCAGAGTAGATGAGAAGATTCTTCTATCTTGCCTTAAAAAGAAACAGATGGAGGAGGGGTAGGGAAGCTAAGCTTTGAAATTTTAATAAACTCAGACATAAAAATACAACGCTATTAAAATGGAAAGCCAACTAACTGATTCCTCAGAACCTGCTCATCTGACTTAAGAATACATCAAGGCAGAAATTGCCAAAGCTGCCTGAGGGTTCTTATAGTCCCCATTCCTGTTTAATTGAAAAAGAGTCAGGTTTCAGTAGTCAGATGGCTTTGGAAATATTTGCACAAAATCATGAAACAAAAATGGTTGTATTTCATCTAGAATTCCTCTTGGGAAATAGTGATAAACCTGTCTAACAATTACCCTGCTCCGCATCAGATTACCCCACTCAGCAGTGGTAAAACTGGATTGGAATCAACAGCACTACCCCCCAGGACTGACTTGGAGGGAATCCAGGGTAACTACGTGATGCTGTCTGCAGCTGTGTCCCATGCTACACTAGTCATGGCAGTTGGTGCTGCTCAGGGGAAGGAAGGTCCTCTTGACCTCGCCAGGAAATCTGTGCCTGCCCATTATTTGAATGCGGATCCTGAAGTCATTAAAACTGGGAAGATTTTGAATGTGGCTGAACCCAGCTGAGTAAAACCATGTGAAGACAGTGTCTATGCAGCTTCTGGATTTGAGCTGGTAAGCCTGTGTGGCACAGTGCTGGGGACATGTAGTTTCAGGTCTTTATTAACTTAGATGCACACTAGCGCATCTAAGCCTGAATGGCTTTCAGAGAAACTTCAGATTCATTTCAACAGGAATTAGCTTTGACTTACTTCTAAATTCCTACAGGGCACCTTTAAGCATCATTAAGCATCCGAATACCTTTGCAGATCTGTCTCTGAGACATACATCAGTTTTGGACAGGAAATCTCCTGTCAATGGAGGATAACTGTGTTATCATATGCAGTCAGCCTCCCGGGGAATTTGCTCCTCTGTTCTATTCAGAGAAATAGTCTAGGTTCTGCTTAAGAAGCAATTTATACTGCATATATTTATACTTTCTATATTTATATATTTATACTGCCTATAAACCAAAGAAACAGTGAACACCCATTCATGTCAGACCTTGGGTCAGTGAAGTGTGCACAGAGCTGCTATGTATTTCTTCCAGTGAAGATTGTTTCTTTCCATCACTGCAGGAAGATGGAGCGTACTGGAATGTATGTGTGCAAGAGAGAGATCTTGCAATAATACATGAGCTGGTGTTGGTTCCACAGTCCTTTGCTTACTGTTGAGCTGTACAAGTTTGTCATACCTTAGCTCCATGTGATGATCAGAAGGTGGGTTGTAGAGGTGTAAACCTCGTTAATGAATGCTTGCCCTTTCTTACAGCTGTGCTAGTGCAGAATGATCCAAAAAAACCAAGAGTGCAATAAAACTTGTGCTGGTAAAGAGTGGGTTTGTTGAAGAATGGTTTAGAAATATCTGTTACTTTAACAGAACAACAAAATGAGCTGACAGTGCTGTCAAACGAAGTACAGAACTAGCATTATTATACAAGGATTTGCAGTGAAATATACAGCTATATGAGATCTTCAGATAATATGTTAAATATTGTTCCATGATAAAACATGTGTAGGCAGATGCCTAAAACCACTCTTTTCTCCTATTTGTAGTCCATGTGTGTATTTGCATATTTAATTGCTTTATCTGGCTTATCTGCTGCGTTGTATTTATGGTTTCTGCTGGTGATCAAGAGTCCAATTCTTATCCAGAGCTGGTCATTCGTCAGCTACAGGATTGACTTATTAAATGAATGAACAGATGCTTTAGTTGTGGTGATAGTTTTGTAGTTGCTGTGCTAAACCCACTTACTATTCTGCTGAACAGCATGGGTTTATTAGTTTAGGTTTTTCTCCACACTGTTTCCACATCCTTTCTCTTGCTTTGAAAGTAAACCGCTTGACTCAAGTGCCAGCTTTCTGGTTTGCATATGCAGAGATCCAAGCTAGATAGGATTCAGGCTGGCAACTAGGAGAGTTCTGAAGTGTTAGATCACAAGAATAACCTTTTCCCCTTCCCTTTTCCATTCATTCAGTGAAGGTCTGTATGTTCTTTAGCTACTGTAGTTCTTATTTGGAACACAGGAGGGCACTAGAATTACGTGCCTTAGAGTGAGTACTTCAGAACTGTTTCTAAGCCACGGACTTTGTGATGACTCTGTTAACTTCACATATTGAAATACTGAGTTTAGATAAAAGTTTTACTTCATCAGACTGATAACTTGCAAGTATACTGTTCCTTCAACTGTGAAGTAAAACACCCAGGACTAATATGACATCCTTAAGTGCACTTAAAATGTGAGTGGACCTTAGTCACTCCCATTCTCTCCAGCTCTCTCACCTCACTACTGTGGTTTTGGTGTGGGGTTTATGTATAGCGAGTTAATCTCTGGTTAGAATTTAACTATATATCCTGCTCCTGTTTGGGGCAGAGAAGAACAGGGTCCAGGCTGTTCACACAGCCCTGTTAAACAGCACTTGAGCATTAAAAGAAAGAAAGAGAAGGAAAAATGTATTTGGTGCTATAAAATTAAATGAAAGGCTTTCTGAAATAAACCCTCCTTTCAGTGATAGCTGAGATTGTTTCCTTCATGTGCTCCTGACATTGCAGATCTTGATTTCACTTGAATATTCCTGATTTTGTAGTGAGGCTGCCTGTGCTGTGCCAGTATTTTCCAGCCCAGGTAAAGCAAATTCTTGGCAGCAAATGAAAAACAGAGCAAAGCATGAAAGATAGGCAAGTAGTAACTAGAGTAGCTGGTTTTATCACTGAAGTAGGGGAAGTTGGTGAATGTGTCATTTTAACTAACTTGGAGTGTTAGCACACACATAGCACCTTGAATTGCAGCGAGGAATGGATAGCTTGAAGCACTGAAACACTTCGGGCATCGCTAGAGCAGCCCTCCAGGAGCGGATGGAGTGTTCCCTGGGCAGGATGGAATGCAAAACCAGCATGGCTTGCTCTGTGCAAGGGCCACAGAAAAGCCATATCCTGTTCATAGCAGGGAGCATTTGGGAACCCAGGCAGTCCAAGATCAGAGCAGAGAGGCCTAGAACAACCTGTTCACTTCTCTTGCTAGCCTGGCTACATTGCTCTTCATGTTAAGGTCTCAAAGTGCTTGGCAATGTGAAGCTTCCATAAAAAAAGTCTGGGTGAATCTTCCAGAGTAAAAGGATTTGCAAAATATCTCAGTATTTGCTTGGATGCCCCCATCCTGTGGCAAGGGGATGGGCTCCAGGCAGTGCCATGTGCTCTCTGTGAGCCCCCAACTCTACAAGAACACCCCAAGGACTGGGGCAGTACTAAATCTTTAGCTAGAGCTGCAGGGTTTTGTGCATAAGAACAATGACTGCAGATACGTGTCAGTACAACGTCTGACCATGGTTGGCTGGGTCGAATTAGTGGTTTATAAATAACAGTTAACCAGTTCCAGTGAACTAGTTGCACATCTCTTCTATTTTCTTATCCTGCATATCTACATACTGTGTTGAAGCTTCAAGTGCCGTTTCAATACTGAAGAAGCCCTCGTTTAGCCTCTAAGCAGTAGTGTTCTCATGTGCAGTGGTTCAGGTGTACACATCTGCATGTAGTTGGGAGGATCTCAGTCGTGTCATGAGCAGCCCTGGGAGAAGATCCAAGCATCATTTTAGAGAAGGGTTTGGCTTTCTGGTGGAAGCTGGGTGTGACATTCCTGCACATGACAGCTAGATGAGTAACGAGCTGTGTGTGTAACATATTCATGGGCCACACATTCTTGACAGATGACAGATCACCACATATTGTTAGAAAAACAATTATACAATGATGTTGTAGCTAATAGTGATATCAAGTGTCCTTATGTTCAACATTCTGCTTGCAAAGAACAAGTTTATTTGCTACAGCAAATATAAGTAATGTATTACTGATACTACTCTGCCACTTAGAGGCACCAGTGAAGGTCAAGGCAAATTAAACTTACTGGAAATACAGGAGAGTCTGGAGTATGGAACATGGGGCAGGGATGTGGGCTGAGACCAGGCATTAAGAAACGATGTAGTTACTTGGAGCACCAGAGATCTGGTGAGAACCTGGATCTGCTCAGCTCAGACCTAACTCTTTGTGAACCATCCGTTGCTGTGATTTGCAATGCTGCTGCGTAATTCATGGCCTGAGTAGTAGGTGTTCCTGACTATCCCTATCCCAGGTTGCCAGCCCAGAAGCCAACCAGTCTGGTCCAGGTCAGAGCACCAGCCCTGCCCTGCAGGAGCCCAGGCCGTGAAAATACTTTATCATCAAGTCCCGGTTCCCAGCACCGCGTTCAAGTGGAGGTTTAACGTCATGGAGTGCCAAGTCAATCTTACAAACAAGAACACTGTGTCTTTAGCAGAGTGCGGTCCTGTGACCGTTTTGCTGAATGCCTCTAGTGCTTTTAAAATAACCCTTTTGTTTTCATAGAATCACAGCCTGGTTTGGATTGAAGGGACCTCAGAGCTCATCCAGTTCCAACCCCCAGTGGACACCTTCCACTAGAGCAGGTTGGTCCAAGCTCTTGTGTCCAGCCTGGCCTTGAACACTGCCAGGGATGGGGCAGCCACAGCTTCTCTGGGCACCCTGTGCCAGCGCCTCA